>JAZFAU010000276.1:0-289579 GCA_037178615.1 Dione vanillae | reverse complement strand
TAGTGATTTAGGATTGTTATATTTTCAGTTTTTATATAAACTGTAAATAGTGTTATGAATATAGAATAATGAATTGACTAATATATTACTTATAGATCAAACTTAGTTAATTATAAATAATGTAATGTCTCGCACAAGACCACTGTGATAAAGTGTCTTTAAAAATGAAAAAAGAACATAATATAGATATATATATAATAAAAATTAATTATTTTTAGTTTATAATGATTGTTTCTTTTATTTTCAGGTTTTCATGTATACATACTATGCATTTACATGAGTCACAAGATACAAAATTACTTTAATCAGTCATTACATCTGTACATAACGCGGAAGGAAGACTTACAACAGAATATAATTATTATTAGCATTTGTCCAGTTGTTATTCGCTCTATTTGATATAATTTATACTTTTAGCACTCTCCATGTGTGTAAAATAAATTATATTATTAAAAAAAATTAATATTAAGCAAACCATGTTATTGTAAAATATATAAGTAATAATGATAATTTTATTTAAAAAAAAAGAAAAGAAAAAAAACAAAATTTTGTTTCAAAATATTGCATTTAATTTTTCTTGTAATTTGTCAGTGGAAGAAAATGATTGTAATAATAAGATAAATTGATAAAATGTCTTATAAATCCCTAGAATTTTGAAATCCCTAGAGTTTTGACTCAATATATCATATTTAACAAGTAATTTATATTCTACATATAAATTACTTGTTAAATATGATATATTGAGTCAAAATTCTAGTGATTTCCTTTGCTGTATACACATATAGTCAAAACAAAACCATATGTTCGCTATTTACATTATTTACTGAAATAAATCTTAAACTATTGGTCTTTTATTTACCTCCAAGCTAGCGACATCTGTTGCTCTTTACTTAAACTAAATAAATATAGAACTCTTTTGTCTCTGGATATTGTCTCTATTGAGATAGGTTATAGAAATGTAAAAATGAATGTTCCACACGCGTTACCGCACGCTCGTGTTTATTCTATTAAATAAATTGTCATTAAACTCATTATCTACATGCTGCGTAAAGTAAACACTATTGCTTTGCTGTAAACATAAGTTGGAAAAAAGTAATTTTCCAATAAACATATGGCTGCGTCAATAAATGAGATACGATTTGATGTTTAAATCGATACTCAACAGTAATTAAGACATTAAACTAGCTTTATATACATTAAATATCAGCTCTATTTCAAATCCATTATGTTAAGGCGTTTTTTGTGTTAAAAATGTTAGTATTAATGAATAGTAAATTAATAATTTTGGCAATTTAAAATTGAGATACTTGTCGTTAAATTTATATTACTTAGTATAACTACATGTCTTTGAATAATTTTTTTTTCATATTTATTTTATGATTAACATCCTTTAATTTTACGAAAATCATTTGATCGCTAAATATTTTTCTTTTCAAACTTTTCTTAAAAGTATTTGACTAGTGCATGTAGTGTAGACTGTAGACATATAGACTTACGTTAGTATTTATCTATAGAAAAAATAATACAAAGAATTGAACCTACATTTTATAATTATTTTTTTACACTATATAAAATTGTTCCAAATTTGAAGGGAACAGAATATTCATATTTTGTAAGACGATGCGAATTGTTCTCTGTTCTCATGTAAATCAAATTGAATTTCATTTTTGAGAATAAATTTTTGGAACTCTACAGAGACATGAAAGCAGACAGACTGGCAGGGTCGCCATGTAAGGTTGGGATTAATTAAACACGTCTTGTTGTCACCAGGTTCTGATTTATTCTAATACATGCACTTAAGTAATGCCGCAGTCTACCACACTACACCACACTACTCCCTTACTATCTAAGTAGTTTTGACGCCTGGTCATTTTTTGATTGGCCAACCTCTTAGTGCTTTGCCGGAGTATCAATATAATAATGTAAAAAATAATCGTTTAACCCGTTTTCAAGTAGTGCAACAGATAACCCAACATTTTTGGTCGCGGTGGCAGTTAGAGTACCTATACACTCTGCAGACTAGACAGAAGTGGACTGATTCAGTGAATCCTCCATAGAAAGTAAATAATTAATATAAAACCCCCCTCAGCACGCTTCCACAACTGCTGAACACCCTACACTATACAGTATGGTTTATTTAAAAATCTTTTCAATTTACGCGTCCCGCGTCGGATAGTATGTGATGATTTTTCATGTTTCGAACTTCATGTGTTGTCTGATGTATCGCAATATGCCTATGGCGCCTGCCTTTACTTTAAAAGTGTAAATAAACGCGGCGAACATTTAAATAGTTTATTAATATTCAAAAGTAAGGTTGCACCATTAAAGCCTACCACTATTCCTAGATTAGAGCTATTCGGTGCGTTATTAGGTGTACGTTTATATGAAAAGGCTATTTCGTCAGTTCGTGTAAAGATCAGTCACACCACATTTTGGACTGACTCAACTATCGTGCTGGATTAGCTTCACATGTTACCCACTAAACTTTAACAGTTTGTTCGCAATCGCGCCATTGAAATATTAGAAAAAACTGTAAATTTTTCGTGGAGACATGTTCCTACGGATCAAAATCCAGCCGATTACATGTCACGTGGAGTTGATATTATTGATTTGCCAAATCTTGAGCAGTGGTGATGCGGCCCTGGTTATCTTCGGAAAATCAGAAAATGAGGCGAATATTGAAAATCTCCCTGAAATTTCTTTGCATGCTATATCGCATTTGCATGCTATATATATAATCAAGACGCGTTGATAGATTTTAATCGCTTTTCTAATATACGTCGTATGCAACGTTCTGTGGATTATGTTATTAGGTTCATAAATTTATGTTAGGGTAAATACACTAAAACTTCTTATTTAACTACTTTGGAATTGCAAAATGCTTTAAACATATTAATAAAGATTGTTCAATTAAAATCCTTTCCTGAGTGTAAGTTGTTACTTCAAGGCAAACCTATACCTTTGAACAGCAAACTAGATGTACTCGTATGAGAAGTAAAATTTTAACTCCCATTAATGGGAAATTTGCCAACTCAACGTGTAAATCAAGGTGGTTATTCGTTCGAATGCGTAGGCATAGTTTAGGCAGGTCCTTCTTTCTTAGCAAGTCGCCAAGGCCTAGGTTGCAATTGTTAAAGGTTATATTACGATTTTCGTTTATTTTAAAACTAAGGCAATTCATATAGAATTCGTGTTAATTTTCACTTTTGTCCCCCTTACTCTTACTTTGGGGGACTCTGGGAAGCTGGCGTAAACTCTGTAAAGTTTCAATTAAACACAGTATTTAGAAATTGTAATTTAGTGTATGAGGAACTGACCACTGTCCTAACGCAAATAGAAACTATTCTCAACTTTCGACCACTCACTCCCTTTTCCAGTGATTGATGTCTTGATGTGACTTGATGCCGTTAACACCCAGACGATTTCTAATTGACAATTTAACTATCAAGACAATTCTGCCAGTTATTTGAGCAGGTTTCAAAGATTAGAGCATCACCGACAACACTTTTGGACCAAAGAATACATCAGTGAACTACAGGAGCTAATAAAATGGCGCTCAAACAATTCAACACTAAAATCTAATAATAACATAATAGTTAATAATAACATAACATAATAATTTACTTGTAATTAAGGACGAAAACCTTCCACCGTTGAAGTGGAAAATTGACGGAAATGTAGCTGTTCATCTCGGAGCAAGTTCGTGTGGCAGATATCAAGACTTCAGGTGATGTCATCCGAAGATCTTTTAGTAAGATATGTCCCTTGTTTAAATAATGTGTTGAAAGGCGAGCTTGTAACGACCTGGTTCAGGCCTAGCACCTGATATAATTTGAGAGCTTACCTAATCAACTTAATATGCAAATTTGTCTAGATTTACGTTAGTATTTTTTATGGGTGTACCAACTACCAGCCCATTTAAATTGTATTATTTTTAATGTGAATTACACGTGTCCGCGCATATTTTGCTGTTTTTAATTATCCATAATAAATAATCTAAAAGAGGGGGAATTACACTACAAAAACACTACGTACATTATAAATATCAACACATAATAGATTGCAGTAGAGATTGAGTGTTGTAATAGTTTCCTTAATTACTCAGATGACAAACTTAAATTAAATCAAAATTACTTCATACTCTCTCTAACTGAAACTATGGTATGCCTTTTAAGGTATTTTTGTCAACAATTTATCAAAACCGGACTTATTGTACTTTTCGATGGTCAACAAATTTGTAATCTTTCCAAAAAAACAAAAACTTGAATTGAAAGCTTTGCAAACGTTATCATTATATTACAAAGCATTCTGCTTTAAGATTTACGTTAGTGCAAGTGGTGCCTGCTAATGTGGATCTAATTATGATACGACTTCGGTAAGTCTACTTCGTCAACGATCGTAATCAACTCCAGGACCCGTCTGTATTTGAACTTGCTCTTAAGCTTTTGAATATTCAAGTTAGAACAATTTTAATCAAAAGAGGTTTAGTATAGGCTTGGTTAATGTTATTTATTACATTTTTATAATTACAATTTCGTTGTGTGCTTGTGTGTGTGTGTGTGTGTGCGTAGTACAGTTGTGTGGGTTGTGACTTGTGACCTACTGAAGTAGAATACTGTTTAGTGTCGCTTCATAAATAGTTCTAATGCTTTTCACATATGTATCACTCTCATTAATCTTGTATCATAAATAAGAACACGGTAGCATCACATAGATTAAAAGTAATGACAAATAGTATTTACGTTTTATTACTCTAAATAATATATACAAATAATAATTAAGTAAATGCGAGGTATTAATCTTCTTCGTGCGGTGAAAAAAGTTTCGCCACTTCAAAAAGGTCTTCGAATTCGCCCTTCGCCAACACCTGCAAAATATGTACGTATGAGAACATATCGTGACGTTGTATTCGATACTGCAAGACTACTAGGCTATCGGCTGGCAGACTGGTTAGTGACCGATGACACCAATCAAGAGGATGACCCAATTAAATCGTGTACCTGTCGCGCGACCTGCATCCGGTTGAACAAGTTCCACAGCAGCACCCCCACCACGCGGTTGTCGCGCAAGTAGAACACCACGCCGCGCTCGTAGCGCTTCGGCACGTCGCTCGGCACCTCCGCCGCCCTGGTCTCCGACCTCTTCGCCTCCACCGTTGACCTCTCCGCGCCCGCCGCCGACCTCTCCGCTCCCGCGGCCGCCTCACTGGGCGCCTCCAGCGCCGCCACGCCAGTCGCGCTCGTCACGTTGAGAGAGTCACCGACGTCCAGCGCCGCCTCCCGCACCTCGACGGCCTCCTCCCCGACCGCGTCGGCCGAGAACACGCCCACCGTCGGCAGTCTTGAGTCTATGATACCTATTGCCTGCAACAATACAGCAAATGTCAACTGTGAGTCAATTCACAAAACGTAGTAGGTACGAAACAAACTGCACATCAATAACCTCGTAGCCGAACTGCGAGCCGACGTCGCTCCAGAACATGCTCTGGTGCGCGTACACCTTGGGCGGCGCCACGGCGGCCATGTTCTCGCCGGCGAGGCGGCCCGTCACCACGGCGTGGTCGTGGTGCTCCACGCGGCGCCGCCCCAGCGCCTCGTCGTAGAAGCAGGCCACGTCGCCCGCCGCGTACACGCCGGAGCGCGCCTGCAGCTCCGCGTTGACCAGCACGCCGCCCAGCGCCTCGTGCAGCTCCAGGCCCGCCGCCGCCGCCAGCTCCGCGGCCGGCTCGCTGCCCGCGCACTCCACCACCAGGTCGGCCGTCACGAGCTCGCCGTCCGCCAGCCGCAGGCGCACGCGGCCCGCCGCGTCCAGCTCGCTGGCCGCCACCTCGCCGCGCCGCAGCCGCACGCCCGCCGCCTCCAGGCGCCGCGCCGCGTCCCGCGCCAGGTAGGCGGGCAGCAGGCGCGCGAGCGGCGCCTCCTCGCGGCACAGCAGCAGCACGCGCTTGCCGGAGCCGCGCAGGCGCTCGGCCAGCGCGGCCGCCAGCTCGCAGGCCAGCAGGCCGCCGCCCACCAGCGCCACGGTGGCGGCGCCGGGCGCGTCCAGCGCGGTGGCCAGGCGGCGCGCGTCGCGCACGTCGCGCAGCGCCAGCGCGCGGCCCGCGGCGGCGGCGGCGCGCAGCGCGGGCAGGCGGCGCGGGCGCGCGCCCGTGGCCAGCAGCAGCTTGTCGTAGGTGAGCGTGTGCGAGCGCGCGCCGGCGCGCAGCTCGGCGGAGCGGCGCGCCAGGTCGAGGCGCGCCACGCGCCAGCCGCGCGCGAGGGCGGCGCCGGGCGGCGCGTAGAAGGCGGCGGGCTCGTAGGCGAGCGGGCGGCGGCGGCCGTTCCACTGGCGGAAGGCCAGCGCGTCGGGGGTCGCGGCGAGCGCGGCGAGGTCGCGCTCGCGCCACAGCTCCTTGCTGAGCGGCGGCCGCATGTAGGGCAGCGCGCGCTCGGCGGCGGCGATGAGCACGGCGGCGTCGGGGCGCGCGCTGCGGATGGCGCGCATGGCGGCGAAGGACGCGGTGCCGCCGCCCACCAGCAGGTACTGCACATGCGCCGGCAGCTCGTCGGCGCTGGCGGGGATGGGCTCCTCGCTCTCCTCGCCGTCGCCGATCCGCTCACGACTCTTGTCCTCGCCTTCGTATTGTTACAAAATTAAACTTTAATTAAGTACTTATAAAGTTGAAGTAAGTTACGACCTAATGGTATTCAGTATGGCTAAATCGTAAACGTTTGCATTCGTTTGTGAAATAACAATTAATTATAATGCCTTCCTTGAATTATAATAGTAAAAGAAATTCAAAAATCAAGCACTGCTTGGTTAATTATCAAATCATAGTCAATTGGGTAGACAGTTATTGACTCCAGGACAGCACGCCAGGTAGTGTCATTGCTCGCAGCATCTCAATAGATTTAACAAGTATGCTTTAAACTACACACAGATTACTACCTCTCATCTCTACACTTTTTGGTTTGAAGATAATTGATGTGTATTTTATTGCCAATAATAACAATATTAAAAATGGTTGTGAAAAATAAAATGAATGAAACAAAAAGAGTTAGTCACTTTTGAAATAAAAATATGCAAACTAGTTGACTTACTTGGAGGTTCGTGCGCAACTTTAACCGCAGCGTCATCGCTCATCTTGCGGTAGTAGTACGCCTGCACAAGTTTTTACTATACATTAGCACGTGACGGTAGCGAGGGCTATATTATAAAATATTGTTTAAGCATAATAATTATCAATTAGCTGGTACGCCCTCACATTTTTTTTGTCGCAATACAAATCTAGGCAATAGCGCAAGTGATTCTTAAATACAATTGAAAAATTTAACTTTTACAGTTAGTTTAAACAGTTTAGCCCAATCTAATAATTTTTTTTTTATAACAGCCACTGCAATGGATAAAATGAATAAAAACAGAACATAGTGTAATATAGATCAGTTTTGCAACCAGTTCTGCTCAGGCTAGGCGATACTTATTATACCTTTATTTTTTATTAAATTGTTTTTTTTATGTGCTGAGGAGTTATTTTCGCCATTTCTTCTCCTCTATGACAAAGCACCTTTCCAAAACTGTAGTAGTTAAAAAATTGATGTGCATAGGTGTATCTGTGATAACTACACGAATAAATGATTTTGATTTTGAATATTATACTCACACCTCCTAGTGATGCTGTCAGTGCAATGGCAGCCAATGCAGACCATGTGTAGGGTGACTTAGGGGGAGGGGGAGGAGGAGGAGGCAGAGGAGGTGGGGTAGTAGAAGAATGATGGACACCTCCTCCCTCAACCACACCACTATCATCCCTACAGTTTGCTGCACTGTTGTCATCAACATTATTCTTATTGTTCTTACTCAGGACAGTCTGTAAATTAATCACATTTTCATTTAACAATTTTAATTTGTAATAAATAGAATTTATATTTTATTTAACATGGTACAGTTGTATAAATTGAACACTATTAAGGAAAATACTATTTTTACAAAAAAATACTAAATAAGATAAAACAATTTGCTGCTATAATATTTATAATTGTTTTATGTTGTTTGATAACAATTCCATTTTAGAAATAAAAATATTTTAAAAAATTAACAGTATAATTAGTGTTTACAGACCTCTTAAAAGTTACTACATTAGGTAAGAGTAATGGAGTGAGCTACACTAATCATAAAAGTTAGCCGATTTTTAAAATAATAATTATTTTTACAATAATAAAGAAATTGCATTACCGTTTTATATTTCCTCAATTTCCTTGTACGCTTGTATAGACAAAGTAATAATTATAACTTGATAAAAATAAACAGTTAACATTAACTTATAGTTGTAAAGATTTGAAGTGGATTGTAAAGAGAACATATGATTACTTACCTGTTCCCCTTTTGCAGCAGCTGAATAAGTACATACACCTAGAGAGATATAATAAATCAATAAAAAGCTGTCCATAAATAAACTAATATATCATAATCATCAGTTAAGCTTGTGTTTTTGGCGCTATGTTTATTATAAGTAATTATCAGCGAGAAGGAACATTTTAGCACTTACGAAACAGTTTGAAAACATCTCTTCGAGATATTGATTGACCCTCGATGTAAATACTCGTTATTGCTCTTAACATTTTAGTACTTAATAATGAATTTAGCTCGAAAATACTTAAATTACATATATTTTTGTGTAATTCTCAATAACATTCTGTTTCATCACATTTTACACTGCTATTGAAAAACAATTTAAAATTGTTTAAGGTTATAATTTTGACATATACTACAGGTAACAAATAATAATATATATAAATGTAGCGCTACAAGACAGAGCGGTGCGCCGCGCTGTATTTGATAATCTCGTGAAGGTAGAAAAATACAAGATATGTAATTATTTGGACCATAATGGGGAGATTTTTTACTCTGAAACCTTAGTCGCCGATATTTTGAACCAATGGTGGAAGTTTATTATTTATTTCTAAGTGATATTTATTTTTCCTAATTTATATTTAAGATTTAAAGCATTTGATGAAAGGCGCCTACTAGCCGGCTATTTTCTCCGCTTGTATTTATAAAAAAACACGTATCATTATGCTCTACCTTCCAATAAAAATAATATAAAAATGATGACGCTATTATGTTATAGTATCATGTATAAAAATATCGTAACTATATTAATACTTATAAATTAGATTAGACTCATACTTTAAGAATACGTGATCCAAAATATTTTGTTATAGTTCTCAGATTAATTATTTGTCACAAATATATATTGTGTAACGCTCTCTTATTGTACACTTTAAATTTAATTCATATTTAGTAACTTATAGTTAAATATATTTTGTTATATTTTGTCTTTCTCGTTAAAATAATATTGTCCATGGTAAGTGCCATAAAGTTTAACAGCTGAGCTGTCTATTTGTGAAATGTGAACGAAAATAAAAAAGAAAAATATTATGTCAATGTCAAATATATCGGTCTTTATGTGGTACAATTACTAAATTATTATTGAACAAATTTTATATAGTAGGTAGTCCTACAAGTGAAGTTACAATCTCTAACGTGAGCTAATAAGTTCTTATCAAAATTCCACCAGCTGCGATAAACGAAGGAAATTCTCTCCGAACTGCTAATTGGTATGATATTGCACTATATTTTCTCACAACAGTGATCATAATCATAGAATAGATGTAACACAAGTTTGGGTATTTGTTCACATTAATACACTCTTATAACAAGTGTTTGTTTTCTGCGAGAGAATCATTGGATCAGAATAATAGTCCTCTATCAGTTTGTAGCCATAGAGTTTATGTTCACTGAGGTAGTGGAGCAAACTTTTAATACTTGTTTTTGAATTAGCATTCATGTACCAAAAATACTATTTTATTGAATAATTTGTTTAAAAAATTTCAATAACATTATTGTACATTTAATTTAGCTTCACATAAAGCTGGCATTGGGGATGTATTATGGAAAGGAATAGAGTAGGAAAAATAAATGTTGGTTATGATGTGGATAACTTTAATACATTTAAATAGGTAATAAATAGTACAAAATAAAATGAAAAATTGATTAAAAAGGCTTTTGTATTCAAATTATGATATTTTATTGACCCTCATCTACAAACATTCAAGATTTCATATTTATATAAGTAGAGCTCATACACTCTAAAAGGAAATTTAAAATCATATTATTTTTGATTGTAATTACTTTATAGATATTATGTTATGTTTATGCTGTTGTGCAATAAAGTATATTTGTATTTGTATTTGTACTTTATAGATATAAACATAACCACGATTTTTATTATTTGTTGATTTGCTTATCAGATATGTCATATAATCTTTTAAAATATGTAATTATTAAAATTAACGGTAAGGTGGTCGGAGATGCTCGATGCGTGCGAGTCGGGCGAGGTGTTCGCGTTGCTGGAGGCGCGCGAGACCCTCGACAGCATAGCTGCGCTCTACAACAGCGTGCGCGAGTCCTGGCTCACGCGCGCGCTTCTGCTGTACCACGCGCGCACTGGATCCGCGCGCGCGCTGGAGCTGCTGGCGCGCGCGCCCGACGCGCACGCACGGCACCTGCTGGACGCGCTGCACGAGCAGCTGCGCGCCGAGCGGCCCGCGCGCCTGCACGCGCTGGCCGCGCTGGCGCCGCTCGTGGCCCGCCGCCCGCCCTGGCTGCACCGCCTGCCCGCGCACCCGCTGGCGCGCGACCTGCTGCGCGCGGCGCGCCTAGAGCGCGACCCCCTGCCGCTGTTGCACGCGCTGCTCGCGCTGGCCGCGCTGCTGCCCGCGGAGCCCGCGCTGGCTGCGCAGCACTGGCCCGACCTGGCCGACGCGCTGCTGCGCCCCGCGGCGCTGGAACCGCCACCGCCCCCGCCTGCGCGCGACCACTTGCAGCTGGCGCAGCTCGCGCTCTTCCACGCGCTGTACGCCACGCACCCCTGCACGTTGCTCGAGACGCTGCGCGCCGAGTGCGCGGTGGGCGGCGCACGCGCGCTTTGGGAGCGCGGGCTGGCGCCGCTGCTGCGCTCCGTGCGCCTGCACCCCGCGCTCGTGACGGGCTCCCGGCAGCGCGAGGCCGACTGCTCGCGTTTGGCGCGCCTTGAGACGCCGGACGTGCTGGCCGAGGCCCGGCGGCCGCCCGCGCGCGCCACGTCCGCCATCCCCGTGCCGGCGGCCCCGCCCTCGCCCGCGCCCGGCAGCGGGGCGCACGCCGCGCGCGCCGCCTCCGCGCTGCGCCCCGGTGCCGAGCCCTGGTTCCCGCTCGGCGAGCGCTGCGGCGCCGACTCCGCGCCCAACACGCCACTGCCGGCCGAAGTCGACGCAGCGGAGCCCCCCGAGGCGGCCGTGGAAGCCACGCCCGAGAACACGCCCGCCAAGGAGACGAGGGCGCAGTTTCGCTTCCCCGCCGAGTCGGCGGCCGTCCGCGCCATCGGCCGACGCTCGCAGCCGCCGTCGCCGCTGCGGAAGGAGACGTCGCCGCCCGCGGGGGCGGCGCCGGGTGGCGGCGAGGGCTACGCGGGGCGACTGGCGCGCGTGGCGCTGGAGCGGCGCGCGGCGGAGTCGCCGGTGCCGTTTGCGGGGGGGCCGCCGCCCGCGGGCGCCGTGGCGCGGCCGGAGCCGAGCCGCGCGGCGCCCGCGCCCGACCTGGAGCCGCTCAACGTGGAGGACCGCGAGGTGCTGGAGCTGACGGAGCGCGCGCGCGCCGAGCGCACGTGGGCCGGGGCGGACGCGCGCACGCCGGTGGCGCGCGACCCCCGCGCCGCGGAGGGCGGCCGCGCGGCGGAGGGCGGGCAGGCTTCGCGGGCGGCGGGTGCGGGGGCGGGCGCGGCGCGGCGCTCGGCCTCGTGCTCGCGAGGCGCGCGAGGCGGCCGCACGGCGACGGCGGCGGTGCAGACGGTGGACGTCTGGCCGGCGCCCTACGAGTTCCTGATAGCTGACTTCTACCGCAACCTTCCCGACGAGGAACGCAAACAGGTCAGTTCTCCACTCGTATGATTGTACCGACGTGCATTGTGATACGTGACAATTTTTCGGAGCGATTTAGTAATCCCAATTCTACGTCCAATCCAAAGCAATGATTTTTAGATGATAGCGTCAACCTACCTACTCCAAAGTAATATCACAACCTCTACTTAAAAATATTTTATCATATTGTTTGCATTTATCAAACGTTGTATCGATTACTATTTACTAGTTTAATCTGACACCACAACAAAATACAACCTATAACAGAGTTCTGTTTGTAGGCACTTCTTGGAAACTGCAACATATACATAGAGAGCAGGCGCGTCGTGCTAACGTTAGTGTACTGACTAACTGAGCAGAATCAAACAAAAACCTAATTAAACGTCTTACTTATTTTTTATACATTTTTCCCTTTTACTTAAAAAATAGTTTTTACTACGTAAGGTTTACTTCAGTGACAGCAGCTTATCAAGCTTTATTTTTGTATCTTTCTCTCTCTGTCGATTATTAAAATTTCGTGTTCAATACGGCGCACATCACATTATATTTTTATTCCGTTCTTAATATAGAATGTTTGCAGAGAGTTTTCATACAATAAATCCGCTCAACATCCGACAGAGTTCCAACGAGAGGACAGAGACGGCGGTCCCTCCGTGCGAGCACCTCGACAACTACCTCGCGGAGCTGTACTCCGGCCGCGTGCCCGCCTCCGCCTCCGACCTCGCCGAGCAGCTCGCGCTCGTGATCGCGCAGCTCATGTACCAGCGCTCGCGCCGCGAGGCGCACGCCGAGCGCAACCGCCGCCTGCTGGGCCGCTGCCGCCAGGCGCACGCGCTGGAGCTGCAGAACGCCGCGCTGCGCGACCGCCTGCGCGTTGCCACGCTGGAGCGCGACGAGCTGCTGCGCCGCCTGGAGCGCGCGCCCGCCGCGCCCGCGCCGCCCGCCCTCGCCTCCGAGCGCGAGCTGCGTCTGGAGGCCGCGCTGGCCGAGGAGGCGGCCGCGCGCCTGCGCGCCGAGGCCGCCCTGCGCGAGGCCGAGGCGCAGCGCGCCGCCGACGCCGCCGAGCTGCGGCGCTCGCGCGGCGAGTCCTTCGAGGCGGCGCGCCACGTGGAGGCGCTGGCGCGCGCCGCGCTATCGGCGGAGCGGCGCGGCGAGCACGTGCGGCGGCTGCGCTGCGAGCTGCTGGTGCTGGCGGAGCGCGAGGCGCGGCTGAGCGAGGCCGTGCGCGCGGCGGGCGGCGCGGCGGCGGGCGCGGAGGCGGAGCGCGCGGCCGCGGAGGAGCGCGCTCTGCGGGCGGCGCTGGCGCGCGCCGAGGCGGAAGCGGAGAGCGCGACGGCGCGCGCAGAGGCGGCGGCGGCGCGCGCGCACGAGCTGGAGGCGGCGTTGGGCGCGCGCGACGCGGCCGTGGGCGAGCTGAAGCGCTCGGCGCGGCAGGCGGCGGAGGAGCACGCGGCGCGGCTGCGCTCGCTGCAGGACAAGTGCGCCGCGCTGGCGCGGGTGGTGCGCGCCAGCGAGTGCCAGCGGCTGGAATGGCTGGCGGGTGCGGGGGCGGGAGCGGGAGCGAGCGCGGGGGCGGCTAACGACGTGGAGGAGGAGGACGAGGAGGCGGGGCGCAGCTAATGAGGAGTCCCGCGGCCGAACGTTTTTTACACTTGTGCGCTTTGCTTGTAATTTGTTTGTAAAATGTCTCTAAATAACAACGATTGAAACTTACGTAATGTATTTCTACTCGATATTTGTTTGACAGACGGACGGTCGCCCGCTCTCTGCACAAAGATCTCAATCTTTCTATAAAATTATACTCGAGACGGAAATGAGCCACTTCTGTAAATTCTGACGTCAACCTATGTTTGCGAGCCGACAGTACAAGTACGCACTGTGTATGTATGTATATAGTAGTAACATAACTTGAGCTCTCAGGTCGAATTGCTGTTTGTTTGTTTCAAATATATATCCGCATGTTACTGTAAGTGTACATACACGACGACAGCTTGTTTTGCTAAATTGTAACCACACTAAGTATGCATCACCCGCAGCAGATGTCCTCGACACGGCTCGTGTAAGAGGAGACCTTGTTGCTTGTACGAAATATAATGAATATATTCTGTCTAAGTAAATGAACGCCGCCTTTGACGTTACGTTCTCAGGCGTTATATGTGGAATATAAAAATATAATTGTAGAAGGTGTTTATAATGGATAAGTTTAGTTAAGTCGGATCGTCCGAGTGCGGCCCCAGTACTGTCCGCACCTCGGGGGAGTAACATAAAACTAATAAAGAGGAATAATCAAACGCGTGTTTCATTAGTAATACTTTATATTCTATAATACAAATTCACATCTCACATACGCTAAAGTATATTTGGTACAAAATTCACAACGTAAGTATAATATAGTATAAATAGTTAAAATAGAAACAACTCTGTATTTACAATGTACAAAATATACATAAACAGTTACAAAAGAGTCAACAACGCGAGTCCAGCTCGGGGCGGGGCGGCGGGATCAGGGCAGGGGCTCCACGTAGTTCTGCGGCACGAGCCCGCTCTTGCCGTTGAGGGTGCCGCGCAGCCAGCCCGGCTCCGCCGACTGCGACACGTTCGTGATGATCTGGTTGGGCTCGAACGACAGCTCGCCCTCGCTCTCGCCCAGGCACGCGTACAGCGTGCGCACGCGCCGCGCCGCCGGCACGCCCGCGCCCGCGCCCGGCGGCGGCGACGCGCTGTGCGACGACACCGACTCCGAGCTGCTGCTGCCGCGCGCGCCCAGCTGCTGCAGCAGCTGGTGGTGGTGCGGCGAGTAGCTGCCGCCGCACGGCATCGCGACGCTCTGTTGGTGGACGCAGACAGTTAGTGTCTGTACACAAGCGTCGATCACTAGTCACTAAATAGTACAAAATGTTGTTGAGTAAAAGTACTTACAATATCGTTCCTTGAGGTTATGGGCACTGAGACTGGCGAGGTCCTGTAACAAGTAATAATTGAAGGTTAGAGTAGTTCATTTTCACTCCACGATATACATATCTACATCATATCAACTTATAGAGTATCCACATCAGCCACTACACGGTGAGCGGGTAGACGTCTCACTCACAGATAGCCAGCAACAGTTCCGAATTGAAAGTGTACATAAATAAATTAATTGTTGTGTATACAAATATTGAGTGTAGTTAGAGGTTACGTTACATAGGTATGTGAAGGAATGCAACACACACAAATAGATCATTTTAATTGTATGAACCTAAAGTAAAATATTAATAAAAAAATAACGTAACAAAAGTTAGTATTCTTAATCTCAACAAATTTATCACAAATGGAGAATATTAGTCTTTTGACTTGAAAGATTAAAAATCTATCTCGATAAAACGAGTACCAACCCAGCAATCACAAATCCAGAAAGGCAGATGATCATCTTGTGACTAAATATGTTTACACACGACACTCAACACGCAAATATACGACGAGGGAGACGCGCTGTAGGCTCGGCGGCCGCGTGCGGACTGACGGCGGGCGGGCGGCGGCGCGGTATATATGCGAGCTCGCACGTGCGCGGACGCCAGGTGCGCCGGCGCAGCCTCTTAATCTGTACTCCTTTGTCAGTTCGCGAGCCTTCATTTTGCATTCCACATTTATTGTCCGCGAATTGCGCGTCCAGTGCGACCCGCAAATAGGGATCAACGGCCTTTATCTTTGCCCGAACTTTTATATGGATAGTTTTTAAACGAGGCACTTATTTAGCAACATTATGTAGGAATCATTGCATACGTAAAAGAGAATTTGACTATCTAACTAATTAATATAACTAAAAATATGTCTTCTGTGCATACGTAACTCGGACCGCGGCTACACTGGGTTACTAGAAACTTAACGCGTTATAAATTGAAACAGTACAGTTGAAAAATCTTATTGTAATCTTGTTCTAAGGTTTGTTCATACGATTACATCTAAGATGGTTGTTTCATTAACTTAAATTTAAATTAATTGAAAGCTTTAAACTAATTAACAAGAGTAGAGAACGTTAATTACACTTATTATTGCAATAATAATCATATTTTTTGTTCAAATTAAACAATTATCTACTTTAGATATATTATGATTACTAAATTGATTTGTAATCGTTCACTTGTAGGTATTACCAGTACAGACGTAATTATATAATCTTTATCACTAAATAAATGACATTAAACGGAACTTTTAAATCTCCATTCAACGTGTTAAGTATCTCTAATCAACGTTTATGCACTCTTTTACATTAACCTCATTACCTATTTATAAGAACCTTTAATATTAAAATTTTCGTCACAAGTCGTGTATATCGTAATTGGGCAATCGCATCGCAATCGGGTCGCAGGTAGTGTAGTGTGGTGGAGGGAGGTGGAGGAATGGCGGGGCGCAACATCTGCTATCTGCGCGGTCGCGAGATGAGCGACGGCGACAGGTGTGCATTCCGAGACACAGCTGCCTCCTAGCCGCCTCTTAGTTGTGTCTAGTTTCAAAGCCTCTCTTATTTTTGTTATGAAAGTGAATTATAAGAATTTATCGAATCTCTCCACGATCGCATATTATAGTCGCATAAAGTGAACTGTATGAAATGGAATAAAACCAAAAGTGAGGTTTATTCATCCGGCATAATGTACAAGGTCGTCGTTTGGCTTTCACCTTCCGCGCTCCTCACTACTCTACATCTATCAAAAGACAGTTTTTACAGAATATTTGTAAAATTTAAATAACAAATAAAGATCCTCTTTGTAGGTAGAGATATCTGAATAATATTCCACACTTGCACAACAAACCGTGTCGTCGTTATCATAAAAGGCCTCGCATATATTGAACACAACAAAGTCGAAATTCGTAGAATTCATCTACTTCTTACAAAACCCAATAGGCTCGTCGCTTTAGCTAATAATAGTCGTAAGTTGAAAAGCGCCTTGTCAGGTTTTTTGCCGGCGAGCAGCAGCTGGCGCACGCGCAGCCTCCGCGCTGCCGGTCCGTTATCTTCGACTTATTCATAAATTACGTCTCGTCTTATAAGTTAACTTGAATTAAATATATTTGTAAGGGCACTCGACGCGCCGACCCGTACACCGCACGTACACAGGCTAGCGTACGTGCTCGCAGCAATAAAGTAATAATTTCATAAAAAAACACAAGTAACGAAGTAACATTTGTCATTCGCGAATGCGAATATTCAGTAATTCTTTTAAATATGGCGCCAATTGTTAACACTATATTACTATAGGTATATTATTAATAACACTTTGGACAATAACAGTAAACACCTGAGTATTAGAGAGAGAGAATTGATTTTGTTTGTTGCATTAAAAAAATTGTTTCATGAGATATAATGAAGACTGATAATGTGATTACGAGGTTAAGTTAGCTACTTTCGTTTACTGTATCTACTGTCCTCGTCAATTATTTTTTTCTGAAATTTATTATTCGCTAACCATACGCTGAAATCTTTTGCGAATACAAATGTGTAAAAACGTGCGAATATTCGTTACACTAGTAGGAACAATAAAATATTTTAATATACATATTGCGAAGCAATTGTAAGTACCTCTTTGCTTTAGTGTTTAAAACACCATGCGTGCAATGTCTAGACAGCAAATGGATCTCACAGCACCACAATATTATAGGGAAAAGCTCTTTACAATAAAAGGCACCTTAATATACTTCAGGTTCTTGTGGAATGCCTCATCCAGACGATATTCCATTATTTATATTAACTAGGAAATCAAAGGTAAGGGACAAAAACAGACAAACTAAGATGAAAATATATAAAAAACAAAATTTAGTCTGGAATTTGAAATATACGAAATTATATCTCTAAACTTCAGTGTGCTCGAATGTTTTAAATATGGCGCGAATTATTGCTTTCATTGAATACGGATTTGAGTCTGGTCTGCTTTCCTTAAAGCAAGGCGGATGCGTGCTGTTGTGAGCGGTAGTGCAGCATGTCGCGTTTGCAGGTGGTGCGAGGCGCGGGACACGCGATGCAAAAGGTGGTAAAGATCGGTTTCTTGTCTTTTACTTAAGCAAAGCTGCTATACAAAGTAGGTTTTATTAAGAAAACCAAGAAACAAGTCAAGATAGTGAATTTTATAAATTGATGCAGTGCGATCTGACTTCGCGCACCGAGGCGAAGGTGCCGTGAGAAGTTCATGCTAGTCATGAACAATTGTGGCGCATAAAATAAAACTGCGTCAGATCTATAATGGTTGATGTTTCACAATTTAACTTTTTTGATACTCATATGTTACGTTTACAGTTTAAATTTGTTACTAAAGACAACAAATTCCTCAACCCATGTTTATATGATGGCAAATTATAATAATGACACCTTACAGTAAGTTTACCTTACAGTAAGAAGGGATGTAGTGGATATTGATACTAACATGTGAATTTGACGGCATTTGTATCTCGCAGAAATGGATATGGCGCTTTTTGATGTCAATTTATTCATACTTTTGTTTACTTACAGGATGTTCCAAACATTTTAAATTTGTTATTATAGTAAAAAGTACGAAATATAATCACAAAATATTTAACAAATAATAACATATTAATGTTATTATTATTGTTATGTATTATATTAGTTAATCAGCAAAAATAAAACTCTTCTGAACGAATTGAATCAATATGAAAACAGTACACAATCACATAATTGTCTTGAAATTACAACGACAATGAAACGGCAGTGTTATAAAACTTACATTCCCAACCTTCTTAAACAATTATTTTTAATAAAATCCTCAACAAATGTAATAAACATACATAGTACTCAACATTAGTTTTTTTATATATTTATTATTATACGAAATAATTAAGTTTAACGATAACTAAACAAAATTCTGGGCCTCCTCTAGAGGTATGCATTCTTAATCAAAATTTTCTTCATTTGTATCATTAACCAAAACAATCACGCCATGATGTGTACCTGTCAAAATGCAGCAATCTAATTGGTCGAACTGGACTTAACGTGTTTAGATAGCAAGTTGTTAAGGACATGACGGGTTTTGAAACAAAACGAAACATTTGGAGGTGATTTACTCTGGAACTAACTCAGTTTCACTTAAAATTGTTGGTAGTTATCATAGAACCAAAAAAATCGAATCCATAGAATATAATATCGATATTTTTTAAATTTACGACACAATTACAAGGTACGATTTCTAAATGATAACAAAGTTAACTTAACGTGAATGAATATTAATAAATATATAGTAAAAAAAATTAAGTACGAGCAGCATGATTGTGATGTTTTTTGCCTGATTCCTTTTTTTTTTGCCAAATCTTTCATTTGTTTGGTTAATAAGTAGTCAGTTCACTACCAAATTTCGTAATGGTCCAAGGGAAACACGCGGGCTAAATTAAACATAAAGCCTCGTATTATTTGATTGCTTCTACTAAGAAGATAAATATATATTTTATGTTCGAATAGTTTGATTTTAATTTAATCTAGTTCCTCCACAAGCTGTCAAGAAAAACTATCTTCCATGTTTTATGAGATATAGATATAAATAAAAATTATAATAATATTTATAAAAAGTACTGAACGTGTCTTTAAATGCAAGGCAGTGTTTTGAAGGGTTGCGAGGGACGCGGGGAGAAGTGGGGGGGGGGGGGGCACAGGGGACTGCATCGGCAGATGTACTGTCATTATGCACACCTGATTGCGCGTGTCGGACGACGTGTGCGCGTCTCACCGGCGCAACCACATACATAATGTAGCTTTTAAATACCAAGTTTTTGACTTTGTAGTAACGTGATGTGTTTTTGATCTCGTGTGACATATTAATACTTAAAATAAAATCCTACGCTATGTTCAATTAAATTATAATTAAAAACAAAATGCTTTTAATGAATATAAAATACCATTCGTTGTAGGTGCAACGTGCAAATTGACAAATCTATATTCTTGTTAATGCGCTCAATATATGAGATATACATAAGATATTAAAATAATTTAAAAATCAGGGAATAGTGAATAAATACTGTAAAATGTGGCGGAAAATAAGCTTGGTAGAAATGTAGCTGAACAAAACAGTCATCTTTTGAGGATTCTGTTTTCTTCTTTTGATGAACAGCGCACCTAGAATATGATACATGAAATAAATGTCGAAGTAACACAGGCGTACGCGCCGGCGCGACGCGCAGCCGGGGCCCGCGCGCTTTCAGTCGTCATGATTCGTATAAAAACCTACAGGTGTACCGCGGAGGCGCGGAGGCGCGGAGGCGCGGGCGAGGACGTCGAGGCGGAAGAGACACGTGGCCGCGTTTTTTATTGTATTGACAGTTCGTAAGTGCACTGCACGTGCAGTGCGGCTCTGCCTCCATCTTATATTTTGAATTAACCGATTCGTTGCGATGTCTAATTTGCAAACTTCTAACTGTGGCGTCGAACAAAAATACCGTGACACTGCTGCCGTGCCAAGCGCCATACAATTAAATGACACGGCTCCTGTGTCTTCAGCCATGCGAAAAAAAAAACAAGCGTTTTGACCATTCTAAGTTAAAAAAACGTTAGTTTACATTCGAAATCCAACGAGAACAGCTAGTAACGTTGTTTCAAGGTATAAAAAGTGGAAAAATAAGTGTATTCTTGGAAATGGCGGGTAAGTGGCTTTCTAAATACAGGTGTGCTAAACCTTTGGGTCTAAAAATGTTGTTATGATTTTCCTTTAAAGAAATTTCAAGTATTTTAAACTATGCAAACGAAGAACTACCAAGTTTGATTATGAAGTTATTAAGAAATGTCATGTCATGTAATTACACTCAAACTTAGGTAGTCGGTTACAATTATTATTGTCAGTATAAAAAAACATTTTGCTGAATAGATGATAAATATTTATTGATTAAGAAATACGGCGTAAAAGAAAGTACATTCCCGAGACAGAAATTGAAACTCAATGTGACTCCGATGACGACATATTTGAGAAGAATTCGCAAACATATTCAGAAGACTGGGAACAATCAGCACATTTGAAATCTAAAGAAAACACAGAAATTGAGTAAGACACGTGCACGGCGGCGGTGCGGTATAAAGGTTGCTGCGATATTGTTAAGTTATGATCATTGTTTTTTAATTGTTGTGTGATTTGTTTTTCATCATTATCTGCAAATTAATGCTGTTTTAACATTTAACATTTTTCACTGCAAAAAGATGTGATCTGCCCTGGCTTTGCACGGTACCTAAAATGTGTATGTATGTAGGTATTTTACATATAAATCATCTCCTTGGATCATTTTAACTATTCTTGAAAAGTGCAATAAAATAGCGAAAACGGCTTCATTTCATACTAGGTTTCAAAAAGGTTTCATACCCCTGTCATCCTTAAAATCATGTTATATACAGAAACGAAGGCTACTAGCTGGATTCACGTGAAAAATTAAAATAGTTTTGTTCTGGGTAGATCTCCCTAAACTTAAATTTGAAGGAGTTTTCATCGATTTCAAAATGGCACGGCTCACGCGTCTAACGCCACGCGAAAAAAATAACGATGGCACGGTAGCCGTGCCATCCGCAACGAATCGGTTAAATGATTATATAATCGGAGAAACAGATGACGACTGGATACGCCAGATTTTTTTAGATAATTTAGAAACATTGTCAAAAAAATTAAAAGAAATGCTGACTGTTAATACTTTTAATTAATTAGTGTCACCTACTATTCAGAAAATTCGCAACTATTACATTTTCCCTCTTTTTTTCCTTTATTGCTTATGTGCAGCCAAGCACTAACTGTGGAATAGAAACTATCCTATACTAGTGGGTTACTAGTTAATAATATTTTTTCTTGAGGGCCAGAATTTTTGAGACTGACTTTAAGCAAGTTCCATTGTTTAACATGTAAGATTTCTTTCATCAGTTATCAACTGAACTGTTCAAATTTGAACATCAATTATAATTAAAACGCTTCCACAAATTATATATAATGATATTGACGCATACTATACTAAAATTAGCTAACTACTCATTATTAAGTAAAATTGCGTAATAGTCAGTCTGATGCATTACTTAACGAAACATATCTTTTAAAAAAGATGTATCTTTCATAATCGAGGTAACTCTGAAAGTAAGATCATTAAAACATTGAAATCTGAAATAAAACAGCAGGTAATGTATGTATACCACACATCGATTAATACACAAGCTGCACTGACACGCTGTGTCCTGACACGCTGCAGCCTGCACGCCGAGTGCGAGCGTGGTGCGGGGGGGCTTTGTAATGTACGTTGTTAATTGAAATGTTTAGAGAAACAATAATCTGTCTTCAGGTTGTACAGGTCAGAGGCGGTGGCGCCAGTTGCAGCACTTTGTATGGCTACATGAACACACTTGCACTAGCGGAATGTCGCCCGAGGCCTCGCATATGGCGATGCGTGTCAGTTTTCATCGGAACTTGCACAGATTTTAATCAGGATTTTTGCAAACCTTCCAATTTAAGCGGGACATTCTAAAATCTCAGACTAAAAACAAACAGTTAGCGCCTACGCAACAAACGATGTGAAGCCCCGTAACGATTTGTGTGCGTGACAAGTACCAGCGACGACGTTGTAAAGCTTATTTTTAAAATAATACATTTTGTTCAATATTTGTCGGTTAAGTGAGAATAAATGCCTTATACTAAATTCTAAATTATTTTAAAATTGAGAAGTGAATAATATCTTTATTTTCACAATAAACGATGTAACAACATAAAAAGTTGAAAATCTTTTTATACCAATTGAATATTAGTTTATGAATACATGTTATTGTGTAGTTCAATCGTACCATCAAGTATGTATTTTCGAATGTTTTTACTAAATTTATTTTGTAGTCAACTTCACAGCATTCATTGTCATTTTCTAATTTCACAATAATAGTTTGATCGCCGATAAGGTCTGCAAAGCTACGCGTCGATACTGTTTATTTTTGTCTTAACCAAAATATTATCTTATAAGACTTTTCTTTAAAATATTACAACAAATTAAAGTAATGCATAAATTAAAAACAAAATCATTAATTATTGATGGAAAGATGTCGCTTATGATTTTCCTTACTGTGTTTATTATAATAACGATTCCATGTACAAAACTGACACAAAACAATAATCTAATAATCTTTCCTAATCACTTAAAAAGTCACAGACGATTCGCTTTTAAATTAGTATTTGATTCGTCGGCATCACTTTTCTGCTTCTTATTTTTTTAATTTATAATAAAATTTGTAAAAATAATGTTGCCTTCTTTGCCGTTCAATTTAGAAAACCTAATTTCGTCCTTAAGTTTTTCAAATAATTGTCTATTTTAAAGTGAACTCTAGGTACTCACCAGTGTTACCAGTACTTGTTATTACCACCAATATTTGTTAAATTATTTTTTAAATTAATGGACACACTGTGTCGATAAGTCCATAAATAAAATATAATAAAATATACATACTTAGTATTCTATCATTTTCCTTTGTCGGGGACAAGTTAACATTCGTTCTGAATTGTATGGTTTTAGTTTACTTGAGTATATAATTCTTTTATTTTCTACAAATTTATTTATTTTTTATATTTCCAATATATTTATTATCTGTTTTCTATATATTTTGGAAAAAAAATTAAATATATTTTTTTTTATTTTTAGGTTTGTTTGTTTGTTTAGGTTAAGTTTTTGTAGGTGGAGCTTTCTTTTATAAGATGTAGAGCTTATTTTCAATTTTGCCGCGATTTCCCAAAAAAATGTTTTTTAGCATCTTTCTTCTGTTGAATTGATTGAAAACGAATTTATTTTGTATGTCAAGTTCTTTCATTTAATGGACGTTGCCACACTCACGTGATTGTGACAAATAGAAGGTAATCATATTAATTTATTAAGTAGTTTAGTAATAAAAGAAACGATCTACTTAAATATTGGAAGTGATAACCTTAACTGTCGATTTTTCTATTTCTAGGTTGGTATCTATATTGTGTGTGTGAACATTTTATTCCAAAATGATAACAAATTTCAATATTGTTAGTTTGAAACAACATTAAATATTTCTATATTAACATAAATCATGTGCGTTTGCCCCGTATCGTCCAACATATTATGCATATATTTATGTGCATATGACGTCATAACAAAAGTATGTGTATATATATTACATCAAAGTCATTACACATTTTGTAATTAGAATTAATAATTTAGAAAAAATATACAATTTCACTTGAGACAAATCCAGTGTTCGATTGTTTACCTCGATCTCATATCTTCACGCCAGCTCTCTAAGCAAACTATTTGAATTTATAAAGGATTTTTGTTACATAAAAGTCTACGTTAAAATATTTACTGAGGACTGTCGCAGTGCAGAGATCATATCGTCTGCCTGCAAACACAGCTATTGCAGGTTCTATTCCCACAGGAGAAGAGTCATCCCTGATTTTGTTTTTTTGATCTGGAAACGAAACAAAAAGCGCACGCGCAGCTAGTGGAGAACAAAGTGTTCTAACTTTAGGTTTCTTGAATTAACTCCACTGTGTGCGAAGTACACCGTCACGATAAAGTTTACTGTTACCCACAAAATTTCATATAAAATCATTTTTAATTTTTTTATAGAAATTTCTACAAAATCTCACTCAAATTCTATAAATTTCTAGTGTAACATTAAAAAATTCTATCATAATGTTAAATAAAAAAAGACCACACACATTTAATACAGTCGGGCGACTGTATTAAATTCAAAATTGTATGTATCATTCATATATAATTTGTTTGTGTTTGTGTCGGTACTCACCCAGGCATGCCGTTGAGGGCGGGCGGCGCGGGCGGCGGCGCGGCCAGGGCGGGCGGCGCGGCCAGGGCGGGCGGCGCGGGCAGGGCGGGCGCCGGGGCGGGCGGCGGCTCCTCCGCGAACACCAGGTCGAAGTCCTCGAGCAGCGCCTCCACCAGCACGTTGTAGAACTTGAGCTCGAGGATGGAGGCGACGGTCTCGCGCTCGGCGCGCAGCAGCGTGGGCCCGAAGCACACGGCCAGGTTGGAGGCCGTCATGAGGTTGCGGTCGCTGAGCGCCGCCACGCGCGTCAGGTGCGCCAGCACGAGGCGCAGCATGTCGCGGTTGCGCGGCGGCAGCGCGCGCACCAGCGCGTGCAGCTCGGCGCGGCGCTCGGCGCGCGCGCTCTGCGCCGCCCGCAGGAAGGGCCGGTGCAGGCGCCGCGTCAGCAGCGGCTCGGGCAGCGCGCGCAGGTAGCTCTTGAGCGCGGACGTGAGCGTGCGGCTCTCCCACTCGAGCGGGTCGCGCAGCGCGGCGGGCAGGCGGCGCTCGCGCGCCAGCGCCACGAGGCGCGCCACCTTGGAGGCGACGCCGGCCACGCGGTACAGGCCCTGCTCCTCGAGCCCGCGCGCCTCCAGCTCGGCCACGACGCGGCGCACGAAGGCGAACCCGGCGTCGTCGAGCGGCCAGGCGTCGGGCGCGGCGAGGGCGGCGAGGGCGGCGGGCGCGGCGGGCGGCGCGGCGGCGGCGGCGCGGTCCAGCGCGCGCAGCCAGGCGGCGCGGTCGCGCTCCCCGAGCGCCTGCAGCGTGAGCGGCGGCCGCTCGCGCTCGGCGGGCAGCGCGTCCCAGCAGAAGCGCCGCTCGGCGTCGCTGAGGGCGCGCGCGCCGCGCACCGCCACGCTCTCGGCGGCGCCCGCCTGCACGCACATATATACACATCCATACAGACACCTGTGCTACACAGAGCGCTAAGACACACCGCTCTCCGCATCTCTCCACTCACCGTCTTCACGTTGATCTGATTGTATGGCATCAATGACAGTGTGTGTGATTCCTTCTCGTAGGTACAATAATGTTTGCTCCACGTCGTTCCGAACGCCACTGTGAATCGTGTGAATACAATACTTACGATAAAATCTCGATTAATCTATAATAAAGATGATGTTAGACATGAATAGATCCATACTTTTTTCCATCAAAAATAGGTAGCCGGCCCGAGATACTCCCCCGTCTTCTGCTCCCTCCTCCTCTTTAGTCTGTGGAAAAAAGATTGTTAATATATGTAATGTAATGTAATGTGTATGTGTTGTAAGCAAACATACAATCAAGTACGCAGGCCATCACTCACCATTTGCCTCACTTCCATCATTTTCTTCATGAGCGACTCGGTTTGTTTACTTGTTTCTTCAAAATTGCTTCTTGTCTGCAATAAAAAGGCCCCGTAACTTGGTGTCACACATACACACACGCGCGCACACGCACACTCTTACACACACACACACACACACACACACACAGCATCAAACGCACACAACATGCGTTAAGGAACGCTCACACGCAAAACCATAACATTCGTGAGTGAAACTTCCTACAATGTTACTAGAACATGGAGCAGTGCTAAAAATTATGAAACGCAATACCACAAAATTCGTGAATTAATAAGAATAACTCAATAATATTATTGGAAACAAAAACACAAAGGTTGTTAGTAGTATAGTACAAAGGCTGCGGCGGCAAGCGAGCGTGCGCGCACCTGCGGCCGCCTGCGTCCGACGCCCCTCTCCGCAGAGCGCCGCCGCCGGCGCGCCCTACGAGCACAACGCGTGGTCAGTGCGAGTGTCGCGAGTGTCGCGAGTGTCGCGTGTGGGGGACGGGGGGAGGGGGTGTACCCGCTGTATGCGCAGCTGCAGGTCGCGCACGAGCGGCTCTGCGTCGGCGTGCACGTCGTGCGCGGTGTGGTGGAAGGTCCACCAGCCGAACACGAAGCCCAGCAGCGTCTCCACCAGCTCGAACTTCTTGCGCTCCTGCACCGCCTGCAGCTGGAACACGTACTCCAGCGACGCCTGGCAGAAGTCGCGCTCCGCCATGTCCATCGCCGCGTCCGCCTGACACACACACGCACGCACCGTTCCTCACGCCGCCTGCTCGGACCACCTCGCGCCGCTTCGAACGACTCGAGCTTACCTCTTGGAACACCGCCCCGGGCTTTTTTGTGGACAACGACAGCGTTCGTTCCTGGCTCTGGCAAAACTTCGCTGTTTTTTTATCAAATTTCTTCTTGCCCTCCTGAAAAAAGAAATTAGATTTATTAGTATTCAGGTATAATTGCAGATCTAAAGCTAATATACTAGTTTGTAAAACTAATACATTCTGAACGAAGTACCTTGACGGCGCCGATGTGCTCTTTGCGAAACCGCTCTAACGGCTGGATGATCTGCTCGTGCGCGCGCCCCACCTGTAACGACAGAAATAAAGAAATTGTGTCTTTCATTATATTCGTAATAAATATTTTAATTTTAATTTTGTATAAAACACTTTAATTAATTGGGTGTCGTTGCAACGCAAAGGAACAGCGTTTGCCTCTTGATTGACAGTATAGACTTGACCGATTTTTGTTCGATTCTCACTGGAAGAGAGAGATTTTATTTCTGGTAACAAAGTAAACAATGCGGCATTTAGTTTTGCCACTCCACTCACAATGCTTTCCTTAAGTTTGTGGTAGTGTGCGGGTTGTAGCGTGAAGCTATAAAAATATCTATTTTATGATTTAAACTTCTTTTTGAACCCGCACCTAACAAGGAAAAAACGGAATTCATAAAAAATGTCTTCTCTCTCTGTCCAGAGCATTAGCATGAGCAAATATCTAGGTCATGGTCCCTTACAAGCTAAAGCTATTTAGAGATAACGTTTTTTCCTAAATTTCATTTAATTTATAAATTTGTGTCTTTAGGTCCACAGAAAAAATCAAACGACGTCAATTTGTGATGCAAAGAACAGAACCTCAGTTATTGCATTACATAAAATAGCCATAGAGCATAATATATAGTTTTAAATCCTCCATTCTTTTGGCTTTATTCAAAGGTTTGCGTACCGACCGTAGCCGACCCTGTAGTCTTTGTGCGAAGAAGGTGAATAAGTCTTATCCGAAAGCAAAAGTCTTGGAGGATGACGCTGCGTTTTATGTCTTTTTAACTATGTTTACCACCAAGGTCATTTATTTTATCTATAACTATACGCCATTCATCAATTAAAGTATAAACTTTAGTTCAAATTCGAACTCATACACTTACATATATGCACAAAATTCAATTATAACCATACTTTATATTATTATTATAAAATGATATGTAAGTAATTGTTTGATGTCAATATCGACGAAATATTAGATATGGTAAATGTGTTTATTTGTTATGCTCGTGCTAATGAGGCGATAAGGCATTCCTGAGCGTACGCGTCACGTCGACACGTCCTCACGCCGACTCGGCCACGTTATGCAACGGTAGCGCTAATCCGTACTGGTTGCAGATGCCAACTTCCTAGTACACTGAGTTTAAAGTGAAAAAACCCAGTGTGGTTATTATAGGTACTTACAAAAAAAAAGGATTACATGTTGTTGTGTAACCGTCCTTAAGACTATCGCATCAACAAATATTATAAAAATCTCTATGAATCGTATAGGATATTTGAAATGAGCCGACGTTTATTAAGAGGATTTCTAATGTATATTTTTACACTTCACCTATTACATTTAATCATACGGAAATTGGCAGACGCAGGATCTGTGCAGTAGAGTGTAGGCGTATGCGTGTAGGCTGTTGACAGGCGTGCGTAGCGGACGGCGGTATGGTCGGCTGTCCATTTTGCATTTTAGACATTTAAACAAACGTTACTAAAAGCCATTCTCACATAGAGATCAAACTTGATTACTCATCGAGTTTACAACACGAGTATTCCTATATTTCCCATATATTCAAATATATGTAGAATCGTTAAGTCCAAAATAGCAAAGAATAGACATCGAAGATACATATTTATATATTAGATAGACTTTAAGCGGCCCACATACATGACAGGCGCTTGTCTCGCCATAACAAGGTTACTTATATTTAACAAGAACTGTAAACAATGTTATTTGTTGAAACGATGGACCCTCATACGTAAAACATATCTATCATATTGTACGCCGACTAATAAATTTTTGATGCAGTGTGTAAGTTTTTAAGCGTACATTTATGGAGAAGCGTTAGTGTCTTAACTTTAAAAATTCAAAGAATGGACATTGTGAATAGACTGTGACGTCAACGAAATTCACGTTTACTGTCAAAGAGGAAGTACATATTTTAGTATACTGATTTGTTGAGTAGTATATTGAGTTAGGTCGCGTAGTGCGTAAACGCCGGGGCGCCGCGGACGTGCCTAGCGTACGACACCTCGTCCATTATCTCGTCAACATGCAGGAGGCGGCGCGCGGCGCGTGCGCTCGCAGCGAAAGTAAAAGTGGCTCGCGATAGGAAAGCATAACCGAAGGCCGCCGCCACTAGGTGACCCGCTCCTAGTAAACCTCCCTCCTATCGGTCACGAACTACTGTCACTCTCTAACGACACAGTACCGATGCCGCAGTCGACAGGTTGCCAATATCATGTCAAACAGCGCAGCTTTAAATTGTCTATATGCTATAATAACAACAAATAATACAATTTGGCGAACCGCTGCCTTAATAAATATAATAATATACATAGTAAAATAGCAAATGTTTTTCCGTAGTATCCGTATCTACGAGTACCGATCTCCGACCACGAAAACAAGCAGCAGGTGCTGGGTGACAATTATCATAACCGGGCAGTCACTGGACGACTCCACTTTTAATTGCAGCTTTCACTGCTTATATGAAGCAGTGATAAACCTATTAAGTTCAACTATGTCGCAACATGTGACGAACATAAAAATCACAAAGGCTAGCGAGATGACCGTGTTGGGTAACTACTAAGAGCTAACAAAACTAAAAAATAGTAACTTGAATGTCTTTAAAGACTGCGTCGTCGCCGCCGATCGCCGCAGGCGCCGTCCAATGAGAGCGGTGAGAGAGGCTCGAGTACACCAACTTACGAGTTACGACACAAACAAATTGTAAATGATATAACATAATATCGAATTGCCCTGTTTGTTAAGCTTAGTAAGGTCCGCGGTACGCACCATGCGGTCTCGCTCGTCCTCGATGGTGCGTATGAGCTGCGCGAAGTGTTGCAGAGAGCGGCCGATGACACGCTCGTCCTCCGTCTGCGAGGCGCCGATGCACGCAAACTCGAACTGCTCCATGCTGGTCGCCAGCGCCAGCTGCGCCGCGCCCAGACCTGCCGACACACCACACCACCACAGCGTGCCCAGTACAATCACAGCGCATTGACGTAGTATTTATGTGTCTCTTTATTTGAATAGCAAATAAAGAGACACATAAACAGAAATATACATACATATTTATGTCATTAGCATTTCTGTAGGTTTCTCATAAGTCTTCGCTACCCCAAGATCATTGACGAGAGTGATCATTTCAAAGAGAGAATGTCATTATTTTTGTTTATAACAAAAATATTTAAAAAACATGACGTTTAGACGTTATGACGTTTCGTCGTAAAGAGTAGATAACAGATGAACAGTGTACACTCAAATACCGCAACGCCCTATGTATAGTACTCAACACTACCCATTTATTTCACGTAGCTTATCACAAATATCCAACGATACCTAATACTTGCCTAATAATATATGACTTTGAAATCTGACACAAAGACTATCTCGCAAAACATATGAAAAATGTACGTCCTGGACCTTTTCTTTTTTACACGATACTAATAACGGTAGCAATTTATTTAATATAGATAGTTCAACTAAAAAAAATTCAATATTTTAAACAGTATTCTAATTAAATCAAATATTCATTTTTTATCTTCTGAATCGAACCTGCTTACATCGTGTGTTCTCTTTTCCCGTACCGTCAGCGACTGTACATGCGCCACAGTGAACAGTGGCGTAAAATATTGTTATGAAACATGTCCTTCAATAATGTGTGATTCGATAACTTTATAAATGAAGAAGGCATGTGTTGAATGTGTGGCTACGATTAGAAAATGTGAAGATAACCATGTCCTATCTGATAAAGAACACAAGCTCGTCAAAATTTAATAGATACTAAACACAACATAATGATATATTTGTCATGTATATATATTTGCTACCTGAAGGATATTTCCTCAATCGTTTTTTAATAATGATTTATTTTACTGTCATAAAAAAGTTACATGCTCAATACAAGCTGCTACTTACGCATTATCTCTAAACAAGTGAGAGAAACAAAACTAACCAATACTAGAATTAAGTGAACTAAGACGTCAAGGTGAAGCTATAGAAGACCACGGCGATTTTATCTTTTAATACAAAGGATCTACACCTGGCCAATATGGCGTAGGATTTTTGATAAAGAAAGAACTTCGAGAGAATATTGTTGAATTTATTGCCATATCTGACCGCATAGCCATATTAAGTATAAGATTTCCGCCTAAAAACATCATTCGGTCAATAATTCAGATATACACTCACCAACAGAATAAGCAAGCAATACTGAGATAGATTCCTTCTATTCAAATCTATGTGAGGCTGTAGGAGACCACACAAAGAATAACCTTATTATAATGGAGGACTTTAACGCAAGAAGGGCATAGAAGAGAAGGAGAATGGGCAATACTGGGTCCTTATTATTCAGGGAAGAGAACTTGCAACAGCGAAAAGCTTATCCAATTGGCTTATGAAAACAATTTAAAAATATTAAACAGTGAATACAAAAACAAAGAAAAGTGGACATGTGAACAGGTGGACATGGATATCCCCGAATAATAAGTTCAAAAACGAAACTGACTATATATTAACTAATAAAATAATGCTTTCCAAGATTGTAGGGTAGTTAAAGCCCTCAACTTCAATAGTAACCACAGAATAGTTAGAGCCAAAATAAACCTTTCAAAATTGAAAAGTATTAGACCATTTAAAGCAAAACATCTAACAAAAACATCTAATAGGATAAAGTTGACAGAGGAAAGACTAATTTATTTCACAGCAAATATCACTAAGCTAAGTGTAAAATACAAATACTGCAAGTTCGAGGAACTCATAACAAAAACGAAAAACAAGCAAGTTAAAGAATATAAAATAAAATGGATATCGCAAACACTCGAATCTTAATGGATACTAGAGCTTTTCTGATTACAAATACTGCATAGAATAAGAAAAGACAGAAAGAAACAGATTAGAAACTTTGGAAATGTGTATTCAAAAAACAAGAGGCACTAAAAAGCAATCAAGCAATTGACGGAAAAAAAAGATTGGATACCAAAGATGCAGAACAAAAGTCAAAAAGTGGAATAAAAAGAGAAAACATTTTATCAATTGCCACGGATTTTTTCCGAGACCTCTACTCAGACACAGACATAATGAAAAGAGATTTGTAAGGGACAGAAGACGTGCCAGATGTAAAACGCGCAGAAGTAGAATGGGCCATCCAAACTCAGAAAAAAAGCAAAGCCCCAGGAGCAGATGGGATTAATAATGAATTGTTAATCGAAAATAAACACCTTATTACATCTATACTTACTGACATATTCATGTACTGTTACACAAAAAAGGGGACAAAGCAAATATAAATAATTACAAGCCTAGAAGTCTAATGTCGAGCATATATAAAGTCTTCGCCAAAGAACTTTTGAACAGGATAACAAAAAATTTAGAGGAAAACCAACCAATAAAACAGGCAGGGTTTAGAAGTGGCTATTCAACTCCAGATCACATACATATAGTCAAAAAATTCTTTGAAAAAACTAAGGAATATAATATGAAAGCATATGGCGGGCACTAAAGAATCAGAGAGTTGACACAAAGTACATTAGAATACTAAAAAATATTTACATGAATAGTACAGCTAAGATTAAACTAGAGAGAGATAGATGTGAAATTAAACTAGAAAGAGGCACACAACAAGGAGACCCATTATCTCTAAAACTATTTACAGCTGTGTTAGAAGAGGTATTTAGGCAGCTGAATTGGGAACAGAAAGGAATAAAGGTCAACAAAGAACATCTATCTCATCTAAGATTCACAGATGACCTTGTAATATTTTCTTTCAAAAAAACTCATGTGTTGAAGGTCATCTTCAGATAATGATTGAAGAGCTTGATAGAGAAAGCTGTAAAGTGGGACTAAGCATGAACTTAGAAAAAATTAAAATTATGGCCAGTAAGGAACATGAAATAGAGATATATAGAGGACCGTCGTGGCGCAGAGGCGCAACGTCTGCCGGTAACGCGACGGTTTCTGGGTTCAATCCCCAGTCGGAGAAGATGGATTTTTCTATTTCCATTTTCTTCGCTCTGGCAAACTAGGCACAGCGCGGCGTTGGGTTTCGCCATCCAACACGCAATGCCTCGAAAAAAAAGGCGGAAAGAGGGGACGGAGAAAGCAGGGACTAAGCAACGGAGTGTCTTAGCACTAGGTTCATATAGTTCATACAGTTCCCTCTGCCTACCCTGCCATGTGCGCAACAAAGCATGAAGCTAAAAAAAAATAAAAATAAAGAGATATACATTAAAAACAAACTCATAGAAAATGTCAGTGAATATGTTTATCTGGGACAAATAATCTCTTCAAAAGACATAATAACAAAAGAGATCGACAGACGAATAGGATATGGTTGGAACAGATTTTGGAGCCTGCAGGAGATATTCAAAAACTCAGACATAAAAATGGCTGTCAAATAAAAACTTCGATACTTGTATTCTACCAGTACTCACATATGGATGTCAAACATGGGCCCTCACCAAAGACCATACCAGAAAATTAGAGGTTTGTCAAAATAGTATGCAGAGGAGTGTGTTGGGAATAAAACTATCTGATAAAATAAAAATAACAAGTATTAAAAAACAAACTAAACTAAAAGATGTTATAACAACAATAAAGAATCTGAAGTGGAGATGGAGAGGTCACACAATTGGAGGCATAAGAAAGCGGAGCAACAAAATCACCCATTGGTAACCTAGAGACAAAACAAACAACGAAAGTGAGGCAGACCATCCAAGCGCTGGGCAGATGATATTAAAGCTTTGGCTGGCAGGTTGTGGACCAGGACAGCCATGGATGGTGCAAATGGAGAGAGTTCGGGGAGGTCTTTGCCAAAGGGCAAACAGATAATTTATAATCTGAATAAAGGCTAATTTAATTTAATTAAAGTAATTTAAACTAAACAAATGAATATAGTTCCCAAAGGTTTATGATGAGAAATAATTTTACTTATTATTTCAGAAACTGGCAACTTTATGTACATTCAAAAGTGTTTTGAAAAGTATATTTATATATAAAATATAACAAACATTGATTTTTTAAATAAAAAGGCAGTGCATGTAATTCAATAACTTTTCAGTATCTTGTTTGTTTGATATAATTTTGTAATTAATAGGGCTTATACTTTCATCTATAGTGATAGTAGTGGCCTGCATCCAGTCCTCCTGAAACTCACTGTGTAGATGGTGTCTAATGTTAGTCTCCATGTGATGTGGTGTCAGGGTGATTGGTGCAATATACGGAATTGTTATTCATCTTAAATATTTTTTTGTCATTAAGGTGAGTCACAGATATTAGGGCAAAGATATAGTAGAGTGAAGAAAAATTAAATGAATGTTAGATATTCAAGCATTGAACCAGTGTGATTCCAACTATGTGGTATTAAACACTAAACCAACTATCAGGTTTAAGTGTGTGTTGTACATGTCTATTAATATATTCAAAAGTTTTTGTATACAATTAAAATTCCAATTACCTTATAAGAAATAAGTTACATAGCATATATGCATATTATCAACAGCCCTAGTGTGTTGACAATATGCAAATAATATGCCTAAATGAATAACCATAAAGATCACTATTATAATTGATTTTAGTGTATGTGTTGGAGGCAGTTATGGCAAAGGATGACCAACTGCACTGACTCAGCTTACTCAGCTTACACATAAACAAATAAGTAATATTAGAATTATAATATTGTTTCTAAATATTTTAAATCTATTTTATTATTTACTTCCATAATATGACATAAATTTGTAGTTTTTAAATATGACAGGCACTTAATTATTTTAGTCAATAACAACTTAAAATAAATCTTTAACTCTTCAAATGGTCATATAGTTCATTCAGAAGTAGAAGCATAAATGGGTGCTTTAATTCAATAAAAGGATGTATTATTACCACTTAGTGAGTGGAATATTTTCCTGTTAAATTAGTAATGTATGGCAGTGTTTATTGAATTCTCTTATCAACAGTATAAAACAAGTGTTGATCGCTGTGAGAATTTATGGAGAAAGTCATTGACATGCACAACCATTATTATATATGTAAATAATTTAGGTCAAAATCTTATTAATAAACCTTATTTATGAAAATTTTAAAATTAAAGTATTTTTAGAAATTCCTAATAAATAATAATTACTACTCATGTTTACTAATATTAGGACCTGATAAGCCATGTATTTATTTATTTAACACAAATGTCTGTCTATGTGTAACAACTCTAACAATAAACTATTTACTAACACAATATAATGTGAACAATACTTTCAATTATGCCACAAGGTTATATCATCCAGAGTCATCAAGGGCAGGCACTTGTCAGCTAGTGCTCTTGTAAAGGTCTTGACAGTACTTTCAATTTCATTCTATTATTTAAATGTGAACTTATGTTATATTATAACCTATGTTTTACATCTATATTTTACATAATACAATTGATGTATGTATAAAAATCTGGTATTGGTCATATTAGTTAAAACAATAGTGAATGTCACCATATTTGGATTGATGTACACAAAGCAAATATAGGAATCTTTTATATAAAAAAAAAAACAAGTATAGTTCTTTTTTTAAATATTGACTAGTGAACTACGTCTGCGTCGCTTACGTTTGGCGGCCTGCACGACATCCTTGACCTCCTTGACGAGCCTCTTGATCTGCTGGCTGGTGCGCTCGAGCTCCTTCTCGTGCCGCTGGAGGTTGTCGCGGAAGTGCGGGCTGTCCGCCAGGCACTCGGTGAACTCAAGCGGCTGCAGGCCCACGCCCATCCTCACCCACCTCGGCTGCTCGCACTAACTACACTTTCACCGACCCTCCGACATCATCGCGCTCCGATCTCACTTCACATGGACGGAATATTATTCATATATAAATTACACTGCTAGACTTACAATTGGATGTGTGTATAGTAAAAACATCAAAAAACGATCACCATTCTATTGATAGAGACAAACAGTCTAAGCAACTGATATGTAAAATACTACAGAGTATAGAGTATAGACTACTGTCATTCAACTCGTACATTACAAATAGATAGTGGGTGATCAGTATTGCCATCAAAAAATCCTCATTTTTCCGAAAATAAATATTGTGTTATTCATGTATTAGTATATCATCTATGGTTCTGAAATTGTTATTACGTCAAAAATGAATTTATCTTTAAATAAATGCGAAAGTATTTGCATATTATGTTCACATTCCTTTCGCAAATTTAATAGTGTATTTTTTAATTAGTAACGCTTATGTAGTGTGTACATAAAATTATCTAATGTCATCGTTTAAAAATGAATGTCTATATACACTAATGTCTTTAATAATATAAAGAAAATTAAAAAAATAAGTGAAGGATTTTTTATTGGATCTTTTTTTACATGCATTCTATTATTGTGTAAAGGTTATTTTCTTTTTTCACCGTACATTCTCCTGCGTGTATTCTCCAAATAACGTGACATTGGCGAAATGAATTGTGCTCAACTGGCACGTTCGGAACGCTATTACCGTAGAACAGAACAGAACAGAAAATTAAAAACTTTCAGACATATTTATAGAGGTTTATTAAGCCATGTTTTTTTTATATGTATATATGTATTAGGAAAAAGTTAACATAAATTAAAGAAAAATAATGTTTACCTAAATTTATATATTTCAAAATATACAATAAGCAATAATAGGGTAGAGTCAAGTTACTAATATAATCAAAACAAAATATATATTGAAAAGTTATTGTAATAATTTAGCTTTTTAACAGTTCTGTCCAAAATGTATTTAAATGATTATGTTAATAAATGTTGCCAACTTACAATGGTTACCATGAAATTAATTTACATATATTTGCTGTCTGTTACATTGTCAACGGTAACAAAATAGAAAATAGTTTAATATCAGGATACTGAGAACTATAACAATATGGTTGCTTTTTTATACTATAAAGGAGATTTATCTCTACGATGTCTTGCTAACAGAGGCAGTTTTAGTAGAAGGGGCACCAGCCTGCGCTTCGTCTTCGCCTTCGTCCTCGTCCTCTTCATCCTCTTCGTCGTCCCCCTCGTCGTCCCCGTCGTCGTCGCCGTCCGACTCCGAGTACGAGTAGTCGCCGCCTTCCAGGGCGCCGCCCCCGCCGTAGCCGCCGTAGCCGCCGTAGGGCGCGTCCCCGCCGTCGTCGTCGTCGTCGTAGCGGTCGTCGTGTGCAGCAGCGCCCTGGCGGCCGTAGCGGTGCGAGCGCGTGGACATGCTGAGGTCGGCGGTGACGTGCACGGCGTACCCGCAGCGCGGGCAGGGCGGCGGCCCGCGCGCGGCGCCGCGCAGCGCGCCCTTGCGCCGCACGTGCTCCTCGCAGAAGCACGTCTTGCAGCGCAGGCACGAGTACTGCCCCAGCCGGTTGCAGGACTGACCTGGAACAATTATGATTACCATTTGTTTATCATATTGAATTGTTCATGGAGAATGTGTTCTTTGATAAACAAATTTGGCTTAAGCTCAAAGAGAAGCTAGAAAACATTCGAGCCATTCAGGGCCAGCACTTGATGAAAATGTTATAGTTATATATGCTGATTACTATTAGTATTAATAAAAATTTAAAGCAATTTTTGTCTGATTTGCAGACATGTTTATATTTTTTTCTTTTATTTTATTATTTTAACAGTACTATATGTGTGAGACACACACACAGAGTACTTACATTTGTATGTTTCTGATTCCAGCACTTGACAAGAGGCTTGGTGCTCAAATTGGTCATCTTCACAGAGAAATCCTTGACAGAAACAGCAACGGAAGACTCGGCCACCATGTTCCCAAACTCCTATAACATTTTTTTATATTTTTTACTTATTGTCATTTTGAAGTTATACAAAATGCTCTGAGAATGTGCAGAAATTAGAAATTTAAAAAAATAGTTTGTATACCATCATTACAATATATATTTTTATTAAATGTAATGTAATATAATAGTCATTTAAATATTTTTTAAAAATTTAGTTAAAGTACTATTGCAACTGACCTCGTTCACACTCTAAGCAGACTGCATCAGCCAGAGGACAGGTGCAGGCGTGTGAGGTGAGGCACTTGCGGCCATGGCACACCCATGCTTCACAGAAGTCACAGATTGCTCCCTGTTGGAAAAGAATAACACACTTTATTATTACTATCTTACAAGTTGAGTTATAACACAAAATAAATATGTTAATGAAATATATTACATTAAGATATATTTTTATTTTGTGCTACATTAAGATTTATATCTATATTATACTAGCAACCTGTATGTAGCTTTGCTCACTTGATCTTGGATGCACTCTAATGTATTATGTATTATAAGGTAGATAAATTTATGACGACTGACAGAAGTAGGGTCTGCAAGCTAGTATAAAAGTCAACTGACCTACAGGTGCAATATTCGCTACAGTGTACTATGTGACCCACCAAAGTGCTACAAGTAGATAAGTCCTTTATTTAACTGCAGGTAATGGAGAAAATAAATATAATGAGATCTACAAATAAGTGCCTTTTACTGAATTCATCTAATAGTATATACATATAAATATTCTATTCTATCCTTTGTCTAAGTAAAATGTATATAAAAGTCTTTATGAACAAGCAGAAAGGACAATTATGTTGGTTCCTTTATAACATCCTCTGTCTTTCAGTAAAGTTTCATAGATATCAGTTTAATTATTCTGGACCCTCGTCCTCAATACACGGGTATGGACTAACAGATGTAAAAAATATTTTAAAAAATGTGTCTTGCACCTTAGTGTGAATAACTATACACACATGAAAGAATTTTTAACTAAATTATTCTAAAATCGTTGTGGTTTTAGTTCTACATTTATATGTATGATTTATAACATTATATTCCCATAGAGAGTCATTTGCAAATTATAATTAATCAAAATAAATAGGTATTGGTCAAGTGCTATTTATTCTATTGCATTGAACTACATACAAAAAATAAATTAAAATAATAATTTATAAAAGTTTACAAATTAATATTTGCAATTGTTTGTTTATTTGACGGTTCAGTTTTCATTCAACTCTTAAAATAACAGAAAAAAAATAATAACACAGATTGTCTAGAACACAGATTGTCTAGAAAGACAGGAAGCATAGAACAGATGTTTTTAATCAGGTTATCCTGTTATACACAGGAAAAGCAATAGTCATGATATTTACATAAGACATCATCAAATTCATTCTTACCACCATCCCTAGTCCAGTGGTGAAAACTCCAGCATGTCGAACCACACAGTCACCAGACTTAAGCATACATTTAACTTTCCCACACTGAGCACATGCTGGCAATCTCTGCACAGCAGAACAGAAGTAGCAAAACGCACGGCTCTTTTGTTTTCTGTAATGAAATAAATTTCAATTTTTAGAACAAGACACATGTCTTGTTCATCATTAACTTTTATTTTGATACAAATAAATTTCTATGTACCATTTTATAAGTAAAAGTGTGTTTAAGTTAATACTTTAAAAAAATAATGTTTACTTTTGACATTTATCGCATTCCATGGGCATATTACAAGGGTGTTGAGCTAGATCAACGTGTTCCCTTGCATTGCGGATTTCTTTTTGACGTTGTTTCTGTTTCTCCGCTTTTTTACGTTGTCCTGTTTTTTTCTTCGGCATTTTATCTTTCTACGATTTCGATATTTGTAAAAAAAAAGTCTTGAATTAAGCAGTCCTAATCTGTATGACAAGAAAATAGAAATGACAAAATTTAAAACGTATCGTGTATCAATTGTCAAAATTTCACAAATTGAAGTTTGAAGTTTGAACTATCTCTTGTCATCAATAAAAATGAATTACTGCCGCAGACTCTGAAATTTTCGCGAGCCATTTAATAGTACATTATTTAATATAAACAAGTGTACATAACATATAAGTAATATCGAGAGTCACACATATCACTATTTGCGGTATTTGTTCATAATGGAAATTGTAAAATGTATATGTAACGAATATAATTAATATTTGGAATGAATTGTAAATATATTATAATTTACAATTTACGCAATAAAACACTAAAATTTGAAAGGATATTTTTGTACGTCTTCTTTTCTGACTAATGAAATATTATTATTTAGTTATTTAGCAGCAGCTTTAATAATTTAAATTTGTTTTCTTTTATTGAATTTGACTGCTAATGGCACATGGCAACCCAGTACGTTTTATAAATCACAACAAACGAGAGGTTTTCGTTTATTAATAAATATTCACCGTTCAGTGATGAGTCGATGTTGTTGTGTTATTGATATTTATTTGTTTACATTCTCGGTATGCGTAGGTCGTAGCGACTGGCCGCCACTTAGGTAGATTATTATTATTTACAAGAAAAGCTTTACAGCGTAGTCACAAGGAGGCAGGCAGCAGCCAGCAGCATTCGTTAATCGTTAGTATAATTTGCGTGCGCAGTAATTGCTTTCACAACAACAACATTGTGCTTTGTAAACATGATATCTTCCAGTGACTTGGTACGTATCTTTTAAATCGAAATATTATTTCTCTCTATCTATCTTATAATAGTTATTTATTACTACAATATAAATAAATAATTTACTTTAATTTGAAATTTTTATTTGAAATTACATAAGTAGGATGTTATAAGACAAAGAGAGCATATCAAACCCCCTTTTGGACTAAAATTAAATATATTAAAATTTATTATGCTTATATTATGCGTTTCTTATTTAATTTTCGTATTTTTTGAAATCTTATTAGTAAGTAAAAAGTATGAGTTTTTTTGATGAAAATATTCTCATTGGCATGCGAATAGCGAGCGGCCGGCGCTCGAGCCACCGCCCTCCGAGTTTCGACCGCTGTTCAATCGTAATCATAGCTTGTAGGTAATATATTCAGCCAGAATGCGGATGCGGACGCTCACAGTCACTGCTCCACTCGCGACTCACAGTCCGCAGGGCACCTCCGAAGCTATTTATAAAACCATCTGCGTATAATGATCATTTGAAAAAATGTTGCTATTTTCCACTTGTAGCAGGAACCTGGTGTTAAGACACTCCGTTCGCCACTTTCTGATAAATTTTGAGATATTACGTATTGAGTAGCGGAAGTCGACGCCGCACTTTGTCCTACAACCAAAGCGAGGAAATATATTTTTATATACATTTGCCCTCTTGGAAATCGAACCCACAACCGTCGCGTATACGTAAACGTATGTGATTGCGAGTCAGACGCTGTGTCGCTGTAACGCTATACGCTACTTAAAAGTTCACGACATAATAAATAATTGGACAAATAGCTGGCTCACTATAACGGTTAACGGCTTCACTATCTCTGCGCGAAATGTTAATCGATTTCGATATGAAAGTACCGAAACCATAGTAAAATTCGTCAATTTGTATATGTTATTCTCATGGGCAAGCTCGCCGTAAGCAGTTATTTAATTGGTAGTGTTTTCTCGGTGCTTGGTTCGGACCTATTTAATCGTGCGATTGACACTGGGTTTAGAAACGCGGACCTATTATACGCGTTTCTAGCCGATGTTCGAACTTGAACAGTTCAATTGACAATTGATTGTCTCGAAAATGTTTTTGTTTTTACCATCTCTAAAATTGTTAAGCTAATGAAACTAAGATCATATGCGCGTGTAACCTACTAGCTACATATTAATGCCACAGAATGATGGTTAACTTGTAACTTCTAAGTGCTTGTGTCGATACGCAGAAGAAGGCGGTGGGCCACGTGGGCGGCGGGAGGCTGGTGGCGTTCTTCAAGACGGTGTGCGTGTACTTCGTGGCGGGCGGCGGCGCACCCTCGGCCTGCGCCGCCGCGCTCAAGTGCGCGCCCGTGCTGTGCCTGCTGCTGTGCGTGCTGTTGCGGGCGTACGCCGCGCCACAGCCGCAGTACGTACTTACTACTATACAGTCAACATTCGTAACTTAACTAAATGAAACACAAATATCAAAATAATAGCCCTTACTCCTGGATATCTGGAGTATTTTTAGATATTATTTGCCAAATTATAAAACATGGATATCAATCAATATATAAGTAGAAAAATCAACAGATAGCAGGTTTGTGTCGGTTTGTTACATACTTATAACGTATAAATAGTATAGGTATTGCCCGATACACACAGCGTATTGCCCGACGACTACATGACATACATTTATCTTGCTAGTACCTACTTACTAGGGTGCATGTCCGCGTGACTTTGCGTTGCACTTGAAGGATATCTGCGTAATTGTTTTTAATTATTCTCTGTAGAGCCGAGTAGGGTCGGGCAATGTTTTACAGTATATAGGTACATACGTACCAGGTTTCTAAAAAAAGAAAAATGAAAGAAAAATTAATGCTGTGGAGATGCGATCACTTCAAAATATATGTGGAATTAGCTTAGATAACCGAATCCACAACGAAGAGACACAGGAGGATGTCACAGTGAGATTGAAGAACGTGCTCCGATGGTTTGGGCACGTCGAGAGAACAAGTGTTGAAGGTGACTTCACTTGACTTTCGAAAACATAGTATCAAAGATACTGGAGGGAAGATCACGTAAGAAACATGAAGAAACCCCGGGGAGTATGTATGAAAAGGCCAATAATAGTGGACGAGGCTAAAGAGGTATGCAGGGGCCGCAAGGTTTGGCGTTCCGTACTCTTTGACTACCTCGGTACGCATAAAGTGTAATGTTAGGATTTTGGATGTAAGTAACTCAACGACCACTCAAGGAACCGACGTGTATTATTCTAATAAAAAGAATTATAAAGTATAGCGCATTAGTATAAACTACAAACTACAAACTAAGCATATTATTTGATACTTATAAACTTAAGGGGGTATGTATTACGTTTTTTTTTATTTAGCTTCACGCTTTCTCCCGCACATGGCAGGGTAGGCAGAGGAAACTGCAGGAGCTATTGGAACCTAGTGTTAAGACACTCCGTTGCTTAGTCCCTGCTTTCTCCGTCCCCGCTTTCCGCCTTTTTCAAGGCATTGCGTGTTGAGTGGCGGAACTCAATGCCGCGCTTTGCCTAGGTGCCAGAGCGAAGAAAATGGAAAATAGAAAAATCCATCTTCCCCGACTGGGAACGTAGTTTGTTATAAAAAAACCTACACAATAAATTTATACACTTCAAAAGCGTGAAGTTATGTATGTATGAAAGAAGTATACAGCATTACGTGTGGGTAGAGAAGAGATTAGATAATAGATAAAATAATAATTTATTCGAACCCAATTCTAATACAATATACTCGTACGCGACCGACGATGGAATTCATCAATAATAAGTGACTCAATAAAAATCACATACGGAGGTTGTTGTCTTAAAATGCGACGTCTTGAAATCTAGAACGAGTGGAACTCGCGTGTGTACGACTGCTACTTCTACAGCTTTCGTGTGTTCAATATATGGGGGTTGTAATTGTGTTTATTTAGGTATAATTTACTAATCGTAATGTTCCAATGCCGATCTAGTTGATTTGTGTCGCCTAGAGGAAAACAAAACCCAACTACGGCAGTAAGGTGATCACTTTTGAAGGAGCGCAATTTCATAAAAGAGTTATCTTGAACATAAAAAAAGCGACTATGCTATATTTAACGTGAAGAACGGAAACCTTACGTAAAGTGTTCCTACATTTTGCTGTCGTCAGTCTGTCTGTCTGTCTGTCATAACATCTAAGTCGATAACTTCTTGAAACATAGAAAAACAATCTTAAGTCAACGCAATCAAAGATTTGAGCGTTCGTTAGCTTATTTTTGTACATTTGGTATAAAACTGCCGCATAATCAAAAGCTAGATTCTGATTCGAACCCGCATGGGAACCGTTTTAGTATTTTTTTGTATTCTTATTATGGACTTTAAAACCATAAAACTTGTAAGAAGTTACAGTATATACGTACAACGGGAAAAGTTCGAAAATGATTTTTTATAGACATATCAAGAACTACTATGAGCCTACAGCGTAGTTCACGACTACAAATTTAACTTTGTGGAGTCGTATTAGTTGTTTTTGAGAACTTACAGTTTCTATGCATTTTAAAGGGGAAATTATTTTTTTTTTGTTTTTTTTTTTTTTTCCTATAATATCTGCAATCAGTCGCAAGACTATAAGCGGATGGGTTCAAAGTAATAATGGCGATTAGGCGATGAGACCAGTATCACATCTGCCTCCTCAGAGCACATCCTTCCTCTTAAGCCTTTTCGCTGTAAGAGAGGATTTCAAAAGGTCCTTAGCTAGGATATTTGGATGAGTTGAGAGTCGAACACGATATTTTTCTTTATGTAGCTCTATTTCTGTTTGTACAGTTGGAATGTCCAGGTATTCGTGTAGCTCGTCATTTCTGGAAAACCACGGAGCGTTGGCAATACATCTCAGAATGTTATTTTGAACCCGTTGGATGCACATGACATTGCTCTTGCTGGTGCAGCCCCATAGGGCTATTCCATATGTCCATATGGGTTTTAACACAGCCTTGTAGATCAACAGCTTATTGTCTACTGATAGGACCGAGTTCCTCCCTATGAGCCAGTATAACTTTTGGAACTTAAGGTTGACTTCGTCTCGTTTCTTTTTGATATGACAGGCCCAGGTCAGCTTCTTATCTAGATGGAAGCCTAGATACTTGACAACCTCCGTTTCTGGTAATAAGTCGCTTCCAAGTTTGACAGGTGGGCAGGTTCCGTTTCTGAGCGAGAATGTTATGTGACTCGACTTCTGTGCACTTGCCTTGATACGCCACTTTTTCATCCATATGTCGGTCTCATCTAAAAGAAGTTGGAGCTTATTGCTAGCCACAGTTGGAAGATTATCGCTGGCGAGATAAGCTACATCGTCAGCGTACGTTGCAACGGTTACATCTCCAGATATTGGTAAGTCTGAGGTAAATATATTGTATAGTATCGGGCCGATAACAGAGCCTTGTGGAACTCCTGCTTTTATTTCTCGTAACGTAGATCTGGCATCTCTCTGTTTCACTTGAAAGAGTCTTTCTTCCAGGTAAGATTTAATTATAGGATAGAGGGAGTGTGGAAGTTTACTCTTCAGTTTACACAAGAGCCCTTTATGCCAAACTCTATCAAATGCCTGTTGGACGTCCAGGAATGCTGCTGAGCAGTACTGCTTACTTTCAAAACAGCGTCTGATTTCGTGATGAACTCTGTGCATTTGCTCGATAGTAGAGTGGTGTTTTCGAAACCCAAACTGATGCTCGGGAATAATGTTATAAAGCTCCAAGTGTTCCCTTAAGCGAACCAAGAATATTTTTTCCCATAATTTTGAAAGAACTGGAGTGAGACTAATCGGCCGGTAAGATGAAGGTTCGTGGGGCGATTTCCCAGGTTTGAGTACCATGAGAATTTCAGACACTTTCCAGATTTTAGGAAAATATGAGAGTCTTAGTGTTGCATTAAAGAGACAAGCAAGAAACGTTATGCATTTCCTTGGGAGGTGTTTCAATACCACAGGAGTTATTAGGTCGAAACCAGGGGCCTTATTTGGGTTGAGTTGTCTGATTTCAGCAGCTATTTCCTTTGGTGACGTAGGTTTGAGAGGAAGACATAACTGGAAGTCTTGGCTGAGGATATCCTCGACTATGGGGTCATCATAGTCCCCGTTTGGTTTAAATATGTCCTCCAAATGACTCGCAAATACTTCTGCTTTCTCAGCGTCTGTTCGGGCCCATGAGCTTAAGCATTTAAGGGGATGTCTGTGTTCTTGTGGCTTTTCTGCAGATTTGGTAGCTTTCCATAAACACATATCGCCCTTTCCCTGTGGTGTCATTTTTTCCAAGGTACTTCGCAGAGAAGAGTTTGAGGTTTCCTGCAGCAAGTATTTAAGTTGTTTGGCCGCCTGGTTGAATGCTGTTTTATCTTCTGGGTGTTGCGATTGGTGCCAGATACGACGTAGTTTTCTTTTTTCCATGAGTTGTGTCTTAACATCAATAGATTGAGGTGACCTGAACGTAGAAGATTTAATGCACGGTGAGTTGTTCCATGCAGATACTTGGATCAGGTTTGTTAAATACTCACAGGCATCATCGACCTCATCAGGTGTTTTCATGGGTATGTTTATTTTGATGTTATCTTCTAAAAAGTTCCGAAAACCAAGCCAATCTGTTTTTGTATTTGTTAAGGCGCCATGAGGCTCACATTGTATTATTGTGGCACTTACGGTAAGGATAACCGGAGTATGATCAGACGAGCCGTCAAGGCTAGACTTCACAGCAGTGTATAGGTTGCCGAGTCCTTTAGTTACAAAGAAATCAAGCAAGTCCGGAGTCTTGTTATGGTCTGTTGGCCAGCTAGTGGGTTCACCAGAGGATATTGGAGTAAGATGGTGTGCATCCATGCAAGCTTTTAATGAACGGCCTCTTGGTAGTGTGATACGGGAGCCCCAAAATGTGTTTTTTGCATTCCAGTCACCGCCAGATATTAATTTATTACCAAGTTCGGATAAGTAGGCTTCAAACATTTGTGGAGTAATTTTATGTTTAGGTGGGCAATGCACAGCAGACAATGTAATGGGGCCTGGTCTGTCTTCCAATCTTATGCTAGTAGCCTGTATGTGCTGCGTAACATAATTCTCTAGCACTGTGTGTTTAAGGTTGGATCTTACTATTATTGCAGAACCCGCGTGAGCTTTGCCATCTCCTGGGTGAGGAGTAAAGTAGATGTTAAAGCCACGGAGATGGTAAAAACTGTTTTTGGAAGCATGGGACTCCGAAATCAGGACTACGTCTAGTTTATTAGCTTTGATTATCTCTTCAAGTTCGAGTAAGTTTGGAGCTAATCCATTTATGTTCCAGGTTGCAATGCGCAAGGGAACTATGAATGTTGTTTAGAAATGACAGTGGTTAATAGGTTTATAAGGATACCTATTTGTTGAATGAGTTGTTCTATCTTTTCTGATTGTTTAATTAATAACTTTTCTATGTTACTTTGTTGATAATTCATGTTTAGTTGATCAGTTTCTTCAGCGTCAAGGGAGCTGCGTCTATTTGCTGTGATATCGGAGTATCTTGGTTTATCGCGAGATTGGGTGGTTTGCGATTGTGCTTGTGGTTGGACAATTGGTTCGGTTTTGGTACTTTTGTTTTTAGATTCCTGCGGATAATTTTTATTCCGGTATGCCTTTCTTGTTGATATCTCTTGGTAAACTTGACAACCTTTATAGTTGGCAGGATGGTCGAGCTGACACAGGGCGCACTTAGCAGGAGTGTTGCGATCTTTTTTTGGACAGTCAGCAGTTTTGTGCCCTTCCCCACATTTGACGCATCTATAAGGCCTCATGCAATTGTTTTTAGAGTGTCCATATTGCTGACAACGCTGGCATTGTACAATTGTTGTAGATTTCCGAGGGTTTTCAATTGTTACGCATTGGTTGTGAATATATTTAATATTTTTAACAGCTTTATGGTTTTCACTTGGCTCTAAATTAACAAAAAAAGGTAAAGGTTGGAGTTTTGTCTGGTCCATAACGGGCATTGATAATTTGGCCACGTACTTTGTTGCCTGTAGCTTCTATGGTGTTTATTATTTCACTATGGGGTGTTGTATGGTGTAATTTCTTTATCACAATGCGATAAACTTTCTTGTCTTTTTGCGTGAAAGTGTGGCCTATTAAGCCATTGGCTCTTATTATCGAGATCACATCCTTATATGTTGTAGAGCACTCGACTAGGACTCTGAGCAAATTTTTGTTTACAATTTTTATTTTAAATAGTTGAGAGTCACAAACCGATTCGATTAGTTTGGATAGTTCATTTACATCTTCTATTCCATATAAGATTATAGGAGGAGGCTTAATTACTTTTTGGTTAGTGTCATTGTTTTGATTATCTAATTGATCTAATGGCAAGGTCGCAAATTTATTAGAAACTGTGACATGACTAGCGCTGGGTGGAGAATCACTGGTCCTTTTACGCTTGGCAGAGATTGGTACCCTTTGCCATGGTGGAGGATCTTGTGGACTGAGTACTTTCTCAGTTAGGTCCACAACATTTGTTGATATTTGGTCCATTTGGCTGGCTTCTTTAGATATTTCGCTTAATGAGGCAGAGCGTGGTCTATTAAAGAGTGCCGGGTGAAAGACTTGCTGGGTAAATGTTTTTTGGTTTGTTTTGGTTGATGAGTTTGAGGTTGATTGGTTTTTGGATTGATTCATATTTGTTCCCACGAGTATGGGACGAATTTAAAGGTCGCTTGTGAGGTGACGCCCATCCTCACAAGAAGGCACAATACAACGATGTCAGCCCGTCACATCGAGGGTGGTGCTAAGAACTGGATACCTTCCAGCCATTCATCCTTTCGGCGCAGTCCTCACCTTAGGATTAGGGTAATTGTTTTAATGAGGTTTTCTTCCTCTCGGTCCGGGCAGTGAAGCCGAGACCCCCAGCTATTTGTAGAACTGAGTTATTGTGGTCATTTCCTACCATCAACAAGAACAAGCTTGTTGCGCTTGTAAGGTTGGGTTAAAAACCGCCGCCCAAGACTCGGCGTTGTTGCTCATTTGGCACCACCCAGGGGGTACGTGTAGGGTGGGTCTTGGAGTGGACAAGATGGTAAGTCCTACGGACGCGAGCAACATTACCCCCCAATTAATTAATTAAAGGGATACCCCCCAATTAATTAATTAAGGGAAATTATTGACTATGCAATAAATTTAACACAGAAAGACAATATTACGAACTTATTTATGTACGTGTTTAATATTATATAAAAAGTTTGACAATTTTTGTAGACAGTATTTTTTAGTGGAATGCCTACAATTATGATATTGGTACAGAACCTTCAGTGCGCGAGTACCATTCACTTCTAATCGAATTTTTTTGTCTACTTTAGTTGTTTCAAATATTGATTTCAACAAAATGGCTTAAATCTATATAATAATTTTAGTCTAAAGAACCTACGGTACAAACATTAGTTACATACAGGGAAAATACTGTGCGCAGGTGCTCACGCGTCGCGTGTACACTGCACAGTATATGTATGTAGACGTGTGTGGGCGCAGGCGCGGGTACGCGGCGCGCGTGGCGGCCGGGCTGGCGCTGTCGGCGGCGGGCGACGCGCTGCTGGTGTGGCCGCAGCACTTCGTGGCCGGCATGGCGGCGTTCGCGGGCGCGCACGTGGCCTACATCGCGGCCTTCGGGGCGCGGCCGCGCGCGCCCGCCGCCGGCGCCGCGCTGTACGCCGCCGCGCTGGCGTACGCGCGCGCCGTGCCCGCGCCCGGCGCCCTGCGCGCGCTCGTGCCGGCCTACGCGCTGCTGCTGGCCACCATGGCGTGGCGCGCGCTGGCGGCGGCGGGCGCGGGCGCGGGCGCGGGCGGCGCGGCGGCGGCGGCGGGCGCGCTGCTGTTCCTGGCGTCGGACGCGCTGCTGGGCTACAGCATGTTCGCGGGCGCGCTGCCGCACGCGCGCGCGCTCGTCATGTCCACGTACTACCTGGGCCAGCTCGGCATCGCGCTCAGCGCGCTCGGGCCGCCGCCGCCGGGGCGGGCGGGCGCACGAGATCTGCAGTGCGGAAAGTAGACGAGACCTTTGATAGTATTTATTTATTTATAGTATTTAATAAATTATACAAAAACTATTTTGAACGATACTAGCTGCGGTGCGGCGTGGCCCGGTCAAATGTTTTTTATTAGGTATAAAACTCTCAATAAAACGAATTAGCCAAATATATAGGAAATCTTATATTTCCGCAGTAGTCTTCCCGCGTCCCGCGTCCCGCGTCGCGCCGCTGTCGCTGCCACTTGTATTGCGGTTGAAAAAAATCTTAGTCTTTAATAGTTTTCAGAACAGAACTAAAAAGATATATTATATTAGTTAAAAATATTATAAAATGTGTAATGTGTAACAGCTAAGTGTATAGCACGAGCTGCAGTTTAAAAAAAAACAAACAGTTTAAATGTTTGTAATTATTAATTACCGACCATTTTACGAAAAAGTGTCTGGATGATGATGATGAATGTTGATTTTTTTTAATTAATAATATTCGAGTGCAGGAACAAAGCTTTACATTTCCTTTAGTTTAACGTTTTAATAAAGTTCCTGAGAACGTCACGCGTTTTAATGAGATCACTGATTCCTCGAGAGCTGTGTGTAAGTAGCAATTCGTGTCTGTACAACTTAACGAAACGGTTATAATTCATACATATTTCATTTCGTAATTAATTCTTGTTAAGCCGGACCAAATACCAAATTTAAGCAACTCCAGCTCTTAAATAATTGATATAATAACAATAGGTAGGTAGGTATATTATACTTAAATGAAAGTGTTTACACCAGGCACCTTACATTCTCATATTTGAGAAAAATGGACGCGACACTATTCTGTTTCACAAAGAATACGAAAATTAACCTATCGAATGTACTATTTCATAATAAACTGTGATATATAATATACACTATACATATGTAATACCTACATGTTCATCATCTTCTCCAAGAGATCTCCACGACGACTCTCTCTCTCTTTTTAAATTGTTTAAGAGCAACACTAAATATGTACCTAACAAGACGACATACAAGATATTCTCGTTGCAACGTCGAGCTTAACTCTGGGATCCTTAGCCAAGATTTGACCGATTTGCGTGGAGTACCTATATTTCTACCAGAACACTATTATCCTTAGGACCTATTTGAAACAACCCTACCGTCGTCAGTAAGCAAAAGCCTCCGATCCATAGCCTATTTAATATGGTTCGCTTTAATTAGGTGAAGATTTGATGTTTAAGACACAGATGTGCCCATTCAACCGCCCACATCACTCTGTGTAATATTCCCAGTCCTGCAGATATCTTGTGTGTGGTTCTGTGAGTTAAAGATGTTAAAATATAAACATATCATGAAATTAAAACAAAAACGGGACAACGCGTCTGTATTTTGTAAAGTATTTTAGCTGCTAAGTAGGTAGTTGTACGTATGTAGGAAGGTATACGGACACAGGCCAATGTGTGCACGGCGCGGGCGCTGCACTGTAGTGTTGGAAAGCAGCAGTTTTAACATAATAGGTCTAAATGTTACCGTAATATTGTAAATACCTCTGTATACTAACTTGTAATATTTAATGGACTGTTTTACGATTGACAATGTTATTTGTATGCAACTACTGGAGCACCTATCATTGAATCCGTTGCACGTATCTATAACCATTACTTCATAAATGCTTTCCTTGATTGTTCAGTCAGCTGTGGGAACCTCAAGTGGACTATCGCACTGCCGCGTGCACACACACGCGGACACACGCACGGTCGACACTTGACAGATCCATTTCTTTTCCAATTTTATGATTTCACTTCGATAAATCAGACTCTTATTCTGTTTGTACGATAACCAATTTATCAACATACTTATGGATTATAATCTCGTAGTAATATGTTTCGCAATTTTACGGTGACATGGCTCCTTGCCGCCCACTCTGGCCCCTGTGGAGGAATGCTGCGAGGAAGGGCGATGGTCTGGTTACATGATATTCATAAAAGTTACTCCTCTATATGTCTATATGGAAGTGTCTATATGGAAGGTTATAAAACATATTAAACAATGTGTTTTGTGTGATACTATATTGTAATTGTTAGTTTTGTAGGTTACGGTTTGTTCCGAGAGCAAAGTGTAATGTTATGATTAGTCCTGTAGGTACATAAAAAATATATTTTTTTAAACTTAATTGCTTTTTCTTTATCTACTGAACATTAATTTTTAACAATTACAAGTAGTATAATAATTCAATAATTTCGAAATTGATGCTTAAATTGAATATATCTTGAATGATGTTATAACCGAATCCACATTGTACCCAAAATTGTATGTTTAACTTGTACATATGTTGCAGGGCGCAGATGCGAAAAATAAGAAACTTATGTTTAGTTAATTTATTTTAAAATATGCGTATATTTACAAATATTAAACAATGATTTAAGGCATTGAAGCAATTTTTAACATGGTGTAAGCAATGTAAGGTATGTGTGGATGTATAATTGTGTGTAAACACAGTTCAACTTCTTAACATCATTCTTGGAGATAGTGTTTGTACTAAACATCAGAGATTTTTATAGTGAACGGACATTTACAGTCTTACAACATAAAAAATATACATATATTTAACATATTATATTCAACAATGAGTTCGGTTAGATTTTAGTAAAATGTGAACTGACACGAAACAACTTCCTTTGGGAAATAAAAGCTGCAAAGTAACGCGCGAACAATCTCTAAAGTGGCGTCGTGAGGGCGGAGTGACGTCACTCGCGCCGCAGGTTGTCGAGGCGCGCCTGCAGCTCGGCGTCGGCGTCGCTGAGCCCGCCGCCCGCGCCCGCGCCCGCCCCGCCGCCCGCGCCCGCGCCCGCGCCCGCGCCGCCCCCGCCCGCCAGCGCGGCGGCGGGGCGCGCGGCCGCCGGCACCGACAGCGAGCCTGTGGCCTGCGGCAGCCCCGACAGCTGGTCGTTGAGCTGCAGGCCCAGCTCGTCCAGGATCTGCGACACCACCGCGTCGCTGCGGAACGAACGCCACACCACGTTATAACACAACAACAATATAATAAATTTATGTTCTCCATGAACCTAATAAATTACAAAAAAAGCTAAATGAAATACAACAGCTGGCATGCAGCCTCACCTCTCCTCCTCGTCCTCGTCTCCCTCCATCGCCTCGTCTATGGAGTCATTCATCATCTCCTCTTTCATGTCCATTATTTCCGACTGCTTCTCGAACTCCTGTAATGTTCGTTGTTGTCACATTGTAATGTCACAATCCTCATCATATTGATGTGTGTGCTCACAAGTGGCGTACCTGCAGTATCTTCTGTATCTGCGGCAGGTTGAGCGTGCGGTTCATGCCGGCCATGGCGCGCGTGACGCCGCGCAGCGCCTGCGCCATGCTGCTCTGCGACTTGAGGGTCTGGATCTTGAGCGACACCGCCTGGATGTTGGCCTTCATGAGCATGAACTTGCGCACGTAGCGCCGCGTGCGCACCAGGTCCTTCGCCATTATCTTTACTGCATCCTATTATAATATAAAGCATATTTAAACAGCATGGAAAAATTAAAATAAAAAATTATTACAAAGTTTCAGATAAATTATCCAAGGTGGTATTATTATAGGTTTTGCAAACTTCTCTGCAATACCACTTTATTCAGAGCATACCATCTGTCCATCTTTTGCTAACTTCTTAATGTCAGCAATGATTTTCTTTTCTTGTTGTTCCATTTTAAGTCTTTCACGGTCCAAATCTCTCATAGCCTTGTTGAGAGCTCTCTGGTTTTTACGTAGCATCTCATCCGGAGTCATTCGGTGTCCAAATAACCACTCCATTTTTTCAGGTTACACCTGCAAATGTAAACAAAACATATATAACACATAATTATGATGAACAAAAATATATGAAATAAAATAATTTGTTACATCTTTTCTAATAAGTAGACTTTATACATTACTCTAAGCTCATTTATTTTATATATTCATTTATGATATTCATAAGAATATCAGAAACAAAATTATGTCAGTAGTGTCATAGTTTTGTTTGTCATATATATTTTTTTATTCCATTATCCACATTAAATAGGTATGAACGTTTTAGTATCCCTATTATAAGATTCTAAATTATACTACTTTTTATTAACTTAATATTTGGCTATATCTGTATTGGAAATATCTACTCACTTTAATGACTGTTACATACTGTAGCATATATAATGCATTTAATTTTGTCATAAATTAATCCTAATAATTACAGTGTAGAGTTCCTGTTGTTAATATATAACAATTGTACGTTTTAATAGAATAGGAAGAAAATAAATAGTACTTGCCGTTTCACAAAGTATAAAAAACGACACTTGTTTTGAAGATGATGATTCACCACTAAAAATTCTTTGAATTGAAAAATAAAAATTATATAAATGTTAATAATTTATTGTCATCGCAATAGAATAAGATATTTACGATGGTTCAGAAAAAAAATATATCAGGGAATAAAATAAGATTTATTTTTTATAAAAACAAACGTAACAAACAAGTCGAAACATAGTTTTGACCAAAAACAATTACTGTCAATGTTCCAATGTCATTAATACTGTCACAATAACACTACTATAGTACTAACACACCTACTAATTTGACAATAGTCATTTGTAAACAAGCTTTATAGTTTATGTCATATCAAATCATTAATGATAATGGTCATGAGTCATTTTATATTTTAAAATTATATTGGTACATCGTAATCTATTAGTACATTTCAAATATTAAAAAAAATTAAATAAATAGGCAAAAACCTAAGTAATCAATTAATTATGATAAATTTGAAATAATATTAAGAGCTATTTGTATTAAATGTTTCACCAAATTATTATTAAATTTTTAAATACTATCAACAGTTTATGTGTAGTCTGTAATTTTGATTAAATCAAGTGTCATGTGTCGCTCAATGACAATTGGCGCGAAGTCTAATTATTTATCAGCTGGAAACTATTCATTTTAACTTTTATTTTTACCAAAAGATAGATTAAAAGAACTTTGAAGATATACATTAAAGCTAACAATATGAGTGACAATGACGTGATGATAATGGAAGTGGACGATGTTGATCCGAAACCTAGTAAATCATCTACTGGACAAAGCAAATCTAATTCTCATCTGCCTTGGATAGAAAAATACCGACCTCAAACGTTTACAGATATTGTAGGAAACGAAGACACTGTTTCAAGATTGTCTGTTTTTGCTCGTACAGGGAATGCACCAAACATAATTATAGCAGGTCCGCCCGGAGTTGGCAAAACCACTACTATACTCTGTTTGGCTCGTGCACTTCTAGGCAATTCTTTTAAAGATGCTGTTTTAGAATTAAATGCCTCCAATGACCGCGGTATCGACGTGGTTAGAAATAAAATAAAAATGTTTGCCCAACAAAAGGTTGATAAGTAAAATATATTTATTAATTTCAATTGGTTATATATAATTGTTATGACTATGCTTATTATATACTTCTGATTTAGGTCACTTTGCCACCTGGACGACATAAAATAGTGATATTAGATGAAGCAGACAGCATGACAGATGGTGCTCAGCAAGCTCTCCGTCGCACTATGGAGTTATATTCAAGCACAACCCGATTTGCTCTGGCAGCCAACAATAGTGAGAAAATAATTGAGCCTATACAGTCCCGGTGTGCAGTACTGAGATATACAAGGCTTACGGATGCTCAAATAATGGCCAAAGTAAGAGTTGTAGTTTTTGTGAATATATATCATATATGTATGTCCTTAGAATTACACTAGTATGAAGGTAAAATATTGTTTATCCTAATCACAAAAAGTGGAGCTTTGCCATACTAGATATTTAAGTGGATAATAATGAAAATTATATGTGAAAATGTTTACAAAATCTCAATAGATTAGCTTGAAATATATTATTGTGTGATAACTAGGTGCATGCAACTTTGTTTACTTCTTAATGACATTTGTCATATTCATTACAATTACTAGCATGTAGGTAAAGTGAGTGTAGTGTCATGTGAGACCTTTCTCTGCTCCTTGGTTTGGTTACATACTTCAAAAGGGTCATTATTTTCTATTATCAAAATATATTTATATATTTATCGTCAGTCGTCATTGTGAAACTATTCTCAGGTGATAGAAGTGTGCGAGGCGGAGAAGCTGTCGTACACGAAGGAGGCCTTGAGCCCGATCGTGTTCACGGCGCAGTGCGACCTGCGCGCGTCTCTCAACAACCTGCAGGCCACGGCGCAGGGCTTCGCGCACGTCGCGCCCGACCACGTGTTCAAGGTGTGCGACGAGCCGCACCCGCTGCTGGTGCGCGCCATGCTGGCGGCGGCGGCGCGCGGCGACGCGGACCCGGCCCTGCGCGCGCTGCGGCGGCTGCTGCGCCTCGGGTACGCGGCCGAGGACGTGCTGGCCGTCGTGCTGCGCGTGGCCAAGACGCTGGACGGCGCGGCGGCGGACGAGGCGCGGCGCCTGGCGCTGGTGCGCGAGGCGGCGCGCGCGCACCTGCGCGTGGCGGACGGGCTGGCGTCGCCGCTGCAGCTGGCCGCCATGTTGGCGCGCATGTGCCGCCACGCCGGCCACGGCGGCCACGGCGGCGGCGACGACTGGTGACGCGCTACGCCTACTTGCAGTGTTGTCATGTTTTTTACACTTATTTCATTTATATGCAGTAAAATAAATTTTAAAATAATATTCTACTTATATACCATATATAATTTCAATAAACAACTAAATCTTGTGCCTTAAATTATGTATATTTTAGGGTAAGGGATACTGTGTAAACCAAGTTTTAGTTTCTTTGTCGTGATTACTAAAACAAATAAAAATAATGTATAATTTTTTGTGTATACGACTCCATAATTTGCTTAAAAATGTGAAATGAAAAAAAAAACAACCAATATTTATTTGTTTTATTGTAAAATATAACTATATTATAAATCTTATAAATGTAAAAAAGAACAGCTTATTTCTACATATACATGATTGCGTAGCGCGGGGCGCGGGGCGCGGGGCGCGGCGCCCGCTAGGCCGGCGCTATCGTCTTGTTGTGCTCGTCCATCAGACTCTGCAACAAGCACAGCGCACTATAGTTCGGCGCAGCACGCCACGGCACGCCACAGCACGACTCAGCACGGCACGGCTCAGTGCAGCACGCGCTGCTCCTCCTCGGCGCCGCACTCGAGCATCTTCTGGTGCTCGTCGCTCAGCGCCTGCCATACGTCACACACTCATACATCAATGTTTTTATACATTTATATACAATTCTTTCCCCTCACAATAAAAGCAAAACCTTGCAAGCATGCTGTGCCGAGTCGTGCGTGCGCCCGATACCACCATTTATTTATTACTTACTATTGTTACTATTTTTTTTATTTATTATTAATGAATTTAGTGAAAAAATCCGAAACATGCACTAATTTTCGTTTCGATATTATTATGTGTCATCGTGAAAGTAAGTAAAACAAGGTTCTGGTATTTCAAGGAGATGAGGAAAGAACAGAATGCAAGATTTGTGTGAATGGAAAGTCATTAGAACAAGTGAATGAAGCAGTATACTTGGGAAGAATGTTAAGTAGAGATGGTAGATACGAAATGGAAGTGGAAAGACGTGTTGCTGCCGGTAACAGAATGAACGGTGCCTTAGCTGCCTTGTTGAGACGGCAGAATGTCAGCGAACGTTTGCACGTTTGGCCGCGCAGTGTGGTCTGGTTGAAACGTGGGTATTGAATAAGAAGAATGAAAGAAAGATGAATGCTGTGGAGATGTGGAGTCTGCTTAGCTGACCGAATCCGCAACGAAGAGGTGCACAGGATAGTAGGTACCAGCGAGGATGTCACAGTGAGAATGAAGAAGAACATGCTCAGATGGTTTGGGCACGTCGAAAGAATTAGTGACGAAAGAATGGTAAAAAGATATACAACGTAAAAGTGAGTGGTGACAAAGGTAAGGGGACCTCGGTTGACTTTCGAAATCACAGTATCGAAGATACTGGAGGAAGGTCACGTAAAAAGCATGAGCATGTATGAAGAGGCTAGCGACAGTGGATGAGGCGGGAAAGGTATGCAGGGACCACGGCGTTTATCGTTTCGTTTCTCTCCGACTACCCCGCTAGGGCTAGCGCGAAGATGTATGTGTGAAAGTAAGCACTGTGGGGAGACTGCCGTTACCTTGAAGTACTTGACGGTCTTGACGCGCAGCTCCTGCGTGGCGTCCTCGTCGCACACGAACAGCGCCTGCGCGTGCTGCTGGAAGGCGGACACCGTCCACATGTGGTTGACGCCCTCCTCCACGGCCTTGGCCAGCGCCAGAGCCTTGTGCGCGCCCGTGATGAGGATCATCACCTCCTTGGCGTCCATGACGGTCCCCACGCCCACGGTGAGCGCCTGCCGCGGCACCTTGCTCACGTCGTTGCCGAAGAAGCGCTGGTTGGCCTCCAGCGTGTCGTAGGCCAGCGTCTTGACGCGCGTGCGCGACACTAACGACGAGCCGGGCTCGTTGAAGGCGATGTGTCCGTCGGGCCCGATGCCGCCCACGAACAGGTTGACGCCGCCCGCCTCCGCGAGGGGGCGCTCGAAGCGGCGGCGCTCCGCCCCCAGGTCGGGCGCGTTGCCGTCCAGCACGTGCGCGTTGCCGGGCTCGATGTCCGCGTGCTTGAAGAACTCGTTCCACATGTAGTAGTGGTAGGACTCGGGGTGGTCGCGCGGCAGCCCCACGTACTCGTCCATGTTGAACGTCTTCACGTACTTGAAGGACACGCGGCCCTCGCGGTGGAAGTCGATGAGACGGCGGTACATGCCCAACGGCGTGCCGCCCGTGGGCAGCCCTAGCACGAATAGGCGGCCGGGGCCGGGCGCGAAGGCGGTGATGCGCTGCAGCACGAGGCGCGCCGCCCAGTCCGCCACCGCCGCCGCGTCCTCCAGGATGATGAGCCGCATGCCGCCCTCTGTAATATGATACATATTATACCTTATCTCTAATATTGCTCGCCCTCATCGTCTGACCCTCTCGACGATAGCATTTATTTCTCAACCGAGCTGAAGAGACATCGCAAACACATTACGGAGTGCAGATAACATGTCATTGTCCTAAATATCGAGAGCGAGCGCGGTCCGGGAGGGGGAGGGGGCGGGGACGATCGCAGAGTGCGACAGTCGTAGGATCAGATTCAGTCAGGGGTATATTACAATAACATAGTTAAGTATTTAAGGATTTCGTAAGATAAAAAAACACGTGAAGGATAAATACTCTAAGTGAATTGCAATATTGTATAGTGTACAAAATAATATATACCTACAAATAAAAAAATAAACACACCCAACCTGTTTCGAGGACGATATGAATAAAACTTAGTTTATTCCAATAAGTAAGATTTCGTTTAACAATAACAAACAATCAATTTTAAACATTAATTTCATTAAAAATTTGGCGTAAAAATACTTCTGTTGTAAAACTTATAGTGCACTTACTTAATGTCTTTAAATTTTTGAGGTCACTAACCTTTTAAAACCTGATGTTTTAGCAAAATAACCTTGAGTGTATTGACGAGTCTTGGTCAACGACGCGACCGCGCGCCGCACCTCTGTTTTGTTTTTAAATAGTAAATATAAATGATAAGAAATCAAAATAGGAACCCAACACTCCACAACCTCCGGCGTGTGGCGTCTGACCGGCGAGTGGCGAGCGACAACAGGATTTCTGATACTTATATAGATAGATACTAATAATTACAAAATACAGTTAATACCGCCAATAGGGAACCAATCATATATTAAGATTGCAACAATCAGCCAATCTCAAATATGTTTCAAATTGAGAGCACTCACGATTGGACGATGAAGTATCGAGTAGTGACTGGCGAGTAGTTGACGTGGACTGCGTGACGGGTCACTATACGGTAGACAGTAGGTGCAGCTGTCAAGTGAAGCAAGTGACATATTTGACAGATCATGGCACAAATACAATGTGCCATGATCTGTCACAAATACAATGTGCAATGGCACAAATACAATGTGCAATGATCATGTGCAATGTGTACTCTTTGTGAAAATGAAATTAAAAATACGATAATAGTGTATAATTTTGAGAACTAATATTTTAACAAAATAAGGGAGATAACATAGCTTGTGGGTATTTGTGTGCGTGCTTATTTAAGGGTTGTTGTGTTTTGTTCCAGCAATGTCTCCGTGTCTTCATAGGTACATGTTTTTATCCAGTTAATTATATTTTTTTACAGTCAACGAGTTTATCTTTATGTAGATAAATTAGTTTTTTTTATTTTCTTACAGTAATGAGTAGTGATTGCTTTTCATATTATCTCTCCAAATTTGGAAACAGTAAAAATTGTAATTTGTAATTATTGAATTCATGTAATGCTGTCAACTGTCAGTCGGAAGTGACGTCAGCACAACTAGTACGCGGCAAATTAAAAAAATATATAAATCGCACATGAAAATTTACAAAAATTTGCTCAAACTTTTCTAACTTTAGTTTTCAACGGGTCTTCGTGTAACAATTTGTTATTTTTCAGACTCGGTTTTACATAAAAAAAAAAATATAACGATTGAGTGCTGACCATCCGACCCCGCCATACACCGGCTGCGGGTTACGCCTACGAGGGATTGTGATATTAAAAGGAATTAAGCTGAAGTTTAATTATAATAATTTTAAAATAGATGTCACTAATACAGAGGCGTACCGTTACCGTTAGCGACTTCGCCCACATGGACATGTACGTCACATTACTATTGTTTGATATTATTGACTTTTCTGAAATACGCATGTAAACTTGTATCATGAGACATGGATCTCCTATTCTTTAAATCCCGGCCCTGCAGAAAAGCTCCGAGCACTACTCTCTGGGTGACCTTGAGCTTCCAGAAGAGGCCCGCAGCGAGTGTCGTCGAATCAGTCGAAGACTTTGGTCTTGGGATAATTAAAAGTAATTCGGACGAGACGCGACCAACAGAGGGCCGCTGGACGCTGCACAGCAGAGTTGTGTTCGAAGTTACACCTACACGTCACATAACATTTTTTTACACATACAGTGCACTGAAACTATAAGCATACGTTATGGTGAATCCAGTATTTTGATTTCAATAAAATATAGAAGTAGATATACATATATGGCGAATTTAGTTTTAAACAACAATGCTCACCATTGTATGAGATAAAAATCGCCATACTTGTAGTGAAGATTGAATAAAAATAAAATGCATGCCTGTAACGTAAACAGATTAAAAGTCTATGACTGGAAATAGTTTAGTCTAGTTTAGTGGTAACAAAAAGATGGTGAGTCTTCATTTAAATTGCGAGGTTTATATTTAGTTTGGAATATGCAATTAATGTGAACTGCTGTGCAGAGTATTCGCTTATTTTATTCTTCTTGTATAATATTTTTTATTTAACATTACACCACTTGTTTAGTATTAACTTGAACTCTAAACCATACACATGGAACTACATGTATACAAATATGAAATAAAACTTTGTTCCAGTAAATGTGATTTATTAACTAAACATACTTAGTTACATCGATATCTCCTAAATTACTGACGACCTAAAACCTACGTAGCAACATGCGGCCGACCCCCGCCTGCGTCCTCCGTACCAACAGAGAGCGCGTCCAAGTTAGTCTCTACTCGCTACACAGTCACGGTAAGATAGCAACAAGACTTTGTGATTTTGTGCGAATACGGATACACAGCACAATACGTTACAGTAAAATACACTACGATACATACTGCGCCGACGACACGACAGGAGACGTGAACGGGTCGTTCGACAACCTAAAATACCTCGTGTGACGACGCAGCTTTACAACTAACTAACTGACGTACGAACTATTCCCTTTGCGGGTAAAGATCAACGGTTAATAAAATGACAGTCGAATGTTAAAACTCCAGCGGTCCGCCGTCCGCTAGTGGCTGCGCGCGCGCTTGGCGGGCGGCTCGCCGTCGCCGCTCCAGTGCGCGTACTCGGGCAGCCACTTGAGCAGCTGCGCGTCGAAGAACTCCTCCAGGCGGCGCGCGTCGCGGTGCAGCGGCGCGTCCGGCGCGTGCAGGCGGTAGGCGGCGCGGAACAGCAGGCGCACGTCGGCCACGAACTGCGCCACCGTCGCGTAGCGCGCCGCCGCGCCCGGCTGCAGGCGCAGGCGGATGGCGTCCAGGCACGGCGCGCCCGCGCCCGCGCCCGGCGGCGGCCCGCGGAACGCCAGCGACAGCTCGTACTGGCAGTACAGCTCCAGCGTGATGCGCTCCACCACGCGGCGCGCGCGCCCCTCCAGCAGCCCGCCGCCCGCGCCCCCGCCCCGCCCGCGCCCGCCTCGTCCGGCTCGTCCGCGAAGTTGACGCACAGCAGGCACTGCCAGGACTCGCTCTCGTCGGGCAGCTTCTCGATGGTGGGGATGTGGCAGTACTGGTGGAACACCTTGGGGCACTTGTCGCAGCACATGAGCTCGCCGCCGTCCATGCACACGGCGCACCAGTCCTCGTTGGGGTCGGCGCCGCGGCGGGCGTCGCGCGCGTCGGCCGCCGCCCCCCGCGCGCCGCCCTCGCCGCCCTCCGCGCCGCCCTCGCCCGCGTCCGTGGACGAGTGCACGATGGCGGGCGACGACGCGTCCGCGCAGCTCTGCTCCGCCACCACCTGCAGTCACGAGTGGTTGCAACATCTACTTCTATCTCGCCCTAACTATTGAAACGTACGACTGAGGAAACCGACTCACCTGCACGCCGTTGGAGTCCAACTTGGCGATGGTCGCCATGAGGTCCTGCACGGACTCCGCGCACACCTTGTCCAGCTCGGACGCGCAGCCGCCGCTGGAGCACCCCGCGCCGCCCGCGCCCTGTCGACGAGTACGTCATACGTTATGAGAACGAACAGATGCTGCGATACACTCTCACACTGTCGGTCGGTGACGTACGTTGAGGCTGGGGCTCGGCGTCTTGGGGTTGGTGGAGGTGACGGCGGAGTTGGCGCGCGCGCGCCCCAGCGTGATCTTGTAGTCGGCGCCGCCCAGCGCGCCGCCCCCGCCGCCGCCCGCGCACGCGCCGGCCGCCTCCAGCCCGCCTGCCGTGCACATAAAAGCGTCTTATATATTCTTATCGACTGACTGCGTTAAAATAGTACACTCGAGGAGCGTCACAATAAACTATTTATATATAACTATAATGACCGTTGGGCAGGGCCTGCTGCGGTATGTGCCACTTGGCGGCGTGCGTGGCGTGCTGCGCGTGCGCGGCGTGGGCGGCGTGCGCGTGCGCGGGGTGCGGCGGCGCGGGGGACGGCGTGCGCGGGCCGCCGCTGCGCCGCCCGCTGGAGGCCGCGCCGCCGCCGCCGCCGCCGTACGCGTTGTTGTACGCGCCCATCACTGGAAACGACGTCACGTAACAGTAGTGGCAATGTATAATGTAGAAGCGCTGATTCCGTTTTAAAAGCGCACGAAATTTGAAGAACATATATTTGTACATATACGATACAATACGGGCGGCGCTCACTCTGGTGGTAGGCGTGCTGCATGGGCGCGTGCGGCGCGTGCGGCGCGTGCGGCGCGCGGCGGGCGCCGGACGCGTTGAGCAGCCCGCGCAGGTTCATCTCGCTCATGCCGTGCAGGTGGTGCGGGTGCGTGGTGGACGTCACGTGCGGGTGGCGCAGCGGCGTGTGCGCGCGCGCCCGCGCGTAGCCCAGCGCGCCGCCCGACGCGCACGACACCGCCTGCACGTACGACTGCGGGCGAGCACGGACGTGTACTACTGCGCACTGACGCTTTCAACGCTCATACGTTCTAAGATAAATTTCATGCGACTGACATCGATTTACTTTCTAGGCTAAATCGTTTTCTAAATTACTATCGCACTACTGGTGATACACTCTATGTAAAAAAATAAAAGAAAGAAAAGTACACGTAACAGAGAGTGAATAGACATAGATATACGAGTACACATACAGATATGACCGTCAACGGACCAACCTGGTATCGCGCCAAGGTCTGAGACAAGAAATACAACAACACACATGTGCGTACGGCGCGCTACACGCTACCCGCTACACGGTACGGGGCGCGGCTCGCGCGGTCGGGCGCTACCTGGTGCATGGCGACGTGCTGCGGCGACGCCACGGCCGAGTGCGGCGGCGGGGGCGGCGCGGGCGCCAGGGCGGGCGCAGGCGGCGCGGCGGGGACGGGCGGCGCGTGGGCGGCGGGGGGCGGCGGCGGGGACCGGGGCTGGCGCCGCCGTCCACCTTGCCGTCCACCACGATGGCGCCCAGCGTGGACAGCACGCGCACGAGGTCGGGCAGCTTGTCCAGCGCCAGCGCGATGCGCACGGGGATCTCGGGGTTGGGGATGTCGGCGCGGCGGCTGTTGATGCGCTGCAGGGGCGCGGCGACGGCGCGCTTGCTGTGCAGCACGGCGGTGTCGCTGCCGTGCTGCAGCGCGGCGCCCACGAAGCGCACGCAGTGGTCGGTGATGGCGGCCAGCTGCTCGAGCGCGTCCTTCTTCTCGCCGAGCGTGCGCTGCTTGGCGTCGCACACCTCGTTGAGGCGCAGCAGGAGCTGCTTGCCGCGCGTGTTGACGGCGTTGGTCAGCTTGACGACGGTCTGCGTGATGTCGTGCACGAGCGCGCGCTTCTTGTCGGCGATGAGCGCCTGGCGGTCGCGGATGACCTTCATGGCGGAGCCGAGCCGCACGCGCTTGTAGCTGACCTCAGACAGCAGCGCGGCCAGCGAGGCGCGCGCCTGCGCCGCCATCTCGGTGCTGAACTGGTAGCGGTGGTCGCGGTGGTGCTGCAGCTGGCAGTCGCGGCACGTGAGGCGGAAGCAGGTATAGAAGAACAGCGCCAGCCGCTCGTGCGGGTGGTCGCGGCAGAACATGTCGTGCGCGTGTCGCTCGGCCGCCTGCAGCTCGGACACGGCCTCGTCGCGCGACTTGATGGCGTGGTCCTTGGTGATCTTGACGCGCTGCTGCGCCAGCACGCAGCTGTCGCAGAGGAACTCGCCGCAGTCCACGCAGTAGCTGGAGGCGGGCTCGGCCTCCTCGCAGCTGTTGCACTGCTGCTCGCCGCCCGCGCCGCCGGCGCCGCCCGCCTGCTCCATGGCCATCTTCTCGAGCACGAACCTCTGGTCGATCATGTTGCTGGGCTGGCAGTGCCGGTGACACGCGGCGCACAGGTTGGGTACACGACCTGCCCCTGTAAAGAAAGAAAATATTACACAATGAAATATATAATGATTATTGTAATACGCAAATGATGAGCTATTCAACAAATTTACTGGTATGATATACCTAAAAAGTCTCTACTGCCGGCGAGCTTCTCCTCGATCTTGGCCTTGACGCAGGGCTCGCAGGCGGAGTGCAGGCACTCCATGAGCTTGGGCGTGCCGTCGGTCTGCGCCAGGCACTGCTGGCAGAACACGCAGCGCATGGTGAGGAACAGCGAGCGGCCGGTGGGCGAGGCCAGCGAGTCCGCGCCCTCGCCCTCCGTCTTGCCGACGCCGCCGCTCTCCGCGGCCGCGCTTGTGCCGGCGCCGTCGTTGGTACCGCTCACCTGTAGCACGCAATAAGCCATTACAGAGTGTACGCATTTAAGATTTTTCTAACAGCGAATTTTAAGCGACCGAAATAAAAATTATATTTTATTTTTTCGCTTGAAATGATTTACTGTAATTAATATATAATCAGTGATAGCAAATTAAGCTCATAAACACCAATAGTCTTGCTTTTCATATTTGGAAAAAAAAACAACACTTATATTTAATCATTATATTTCAATGCACGCGCAGAAACTTCGCACTAATAGAAATTATGGTTACGTTAAATGTCCCATGCATGTATTTACAAACGCTATAGCGACCGGCCGCATCTAGTACTTGACGCAGCAGGACGAAGCCGCATGTTACAGTTTGGTGTCCAACAGAACCATCATCGTTTACAACGCATTGAAAATATTTATATTTAGAGCGCTAATATATATTTATATTTAATTATATCAATAACTTTACCTTTTTTGACATGTTCGTCATAAAGACTGTCAACAAAACCAGTTTTATGAAGTCAAATACTAATATTGTTATCAAACAGGTCTGTGGGCACTCGGATCGCTAGAAAATCAAACTTCTAAGTAAACGCGATAAGCTACGAGCGTTAATGCCGTTTATTATTGCCGTACTTAGAATAAAATTCACTGCTACATAAAAATTTTCAGGTATTTCCCATTAATCTAGAATTACAAAACTGTTTAAAATGAGATCTTACTGTATCCACAGATAAAAGGAAATCAGTAATATATTTGTATGTATTTTACAGAAAAAGTAATTGCAAAATAATATTTCCCGAACTAACAGAACTTTTTTTATAAGTTGTACTTCCAGTTGATCTAAAATCATGAAATTTATACGAAACCCTGGGTGCGAGTGCCACTACAGGTGCTAATGCGAGCACTATTACAATATTTACAAAGTCCCTACCCATTTAAAAATCAAATAATTTTATTTAAAATAAGTAGATATCAGGTACATAGTTGGTTTAGTGACAATTATACCTACCATTGAAGTAGTCTGGAACGAGCATTACTATCATATTCCCAAACCTGTTATCTATATTAACATTATAAAGAGGAAACACTAAGAGGGAGGGAGAAAACAGGGACTAAGCAACGAAGTGTCTTAACACTAGGTTCATATGGTTCCCGCAGCCCCCTCTGCCTACCCTGCAATATGCGGGATAAAGCGTGAAGCTAAAAAAACACTAAGAGGGGGAGAGTAATGTATAATAGTGTTTTACATTCTTTAAATAATGTATTCCATGATACAAATCGTAAGACCGATAAGTAGTTTCCACTGATAAGTGAAATGATGTCTACATGATGCTTGTTACTCATAAGTTAAGTATCAAGTACGAGTTTTCGATCTTTACTCGTATACATAAAAATTAATGCCACTCTTCATTCTCAAGAACGGGCTCGCCTATCCAAGCTAAATGTGTAGGCTTTGTTCGGACTATTTAATAGACGGTTTATGTGAAGTTTGCACAAAATCGGTAGAGCGGTTCTGCATTTATCACAATTTGCAAAACATTTTCTCAACGTTTTTGCTCTAAAAACCCCTGGAATAATTTGGATGAATGCTTTGGGTCGGGACGGTTGGGACGTCCAGATCTCTTCCGGTCTTGATTTCCGCCAGTAGCTCTTTTTTGTACAAGAGTATATTGTGCACCTTTGTACGAAACACCGGCCTTTTCTGCAATTTGGAGCAAAGAATAACCTTCTTCGCTCAAAGTACAGATAGCACTCCGCTGTTCAAGCGAAATCTGTTTCCTTTTTGCCATTTTATGAGCTTGCAAACGTTTGTAACTATCACATGAACGTCACAAATCACACTGAACTCTAAACTAATAATTTTGAAATAATACACGCATATTCTAAAGATTTTTGTATTGGTCTTTTTTGAAAACAATGGATAATTGATAACAAATTAGTGTTGAGTTCCGCCACTCAACACGCAATGCCTCGAAAACGGCGGAAAGTGGGGACGGAGTACGCAGGGACTAAGTAACGGAGTGTCTTAACACTAGGCTCTTATGGTTCCTGCAGTTCCCTCTGCCTACCCTGCCATGTGCGGGATAAAGCGTGAAGCTAAAAAAAAATAGTTTTTGTTAAATATTGTTTTAGTATGGTCGTAAAAATACTAATCTGCAATAACACAATTTTTTTTGATGGATTTATTGCGGCATTTATTGCGGTTTTTCTGTTGACGAAAATTATGGTGATTCCAAACTTTAGGACGGTAGTGTATATACAGATTATAGTGATGTATCATATGACAGAAGAATTTCGAATTAATTCGTATGCGTCAACATGCAAGAAATCCTGATTTGTTGATTACCAAACAATAAATTGTGAATGTATTTTTCCGAATATCTTTTCACAGTAATCATGATTTGTTGAGAGAACGCGCCACTATACCACTGAAAATTATTCTTATCAATGCCATTAATTTTCAAATTCAAGCGAAACGATGTAGTTACGATATATAAATCAATTGATAGTGTTATGAATCAAGATGAGGCAATGAATTATCCATTTGAATTTTTAAATTTATTGGAACCTGCTGGTATGCCACATGGTACTGCTTGAATGCGAAAGCGGATCCTTTGATTATATTGATAAATTTGTAATTTTAATTAAAACAATTACACGCATAGGCATTTATCAACAAAGCCTAAGGGCAAACACTTAACGTTTGTGGTGTGAATGGAGGAATCATGTTTTTCACATGGCCCCCTTTATGGTGGCTTTTCCAGAGTCGGTACCCTCCACCTCCCAATCCCGAGCTATTTGTTTATTTGTCTATTCATGGTCAAAATGGAAAAACAAAAAATATTATTTATCCAAGTGTGCTGGATTAAGGTTTAAAATACCTAGCATTTAATAAAATAGTATACGTAGCGAAGCCCGTACTGGGTCCGTAGTCTTGTATTTATTGCAATCTATTTAAATACAAAATGACAATCTATCGAGCAATTTTTATCACATAGCTTGGAGGCTGGAGCAATCTTAAAATATGTATACAAACAAAAATGGTTGTATAAATACTTCTCCTATTAATAATAATAAAACCGAGAGTTCCAGATCTGAGATACACTAAATTATTATTTAGTTGGCTGAATAATCTATCATTTAAGTTCACAGTAGCCCGCACATAGTAGGGCGCACGTTAATCTAGATTTTTCTATTTCCATTTTCTTCGCTCTGGCAAACTAGGCAAAGCGCGGCGTTGAGTTCCCCACTCAACACGCAATGCCTCGAAAAGAAAAGGCGGAAAGCGGGGACGGAGAAAACAGGGACTAAGCAACGGAGTGTCTTAACACTAGGTTCTCACGGTCCCTGCAGTTTCCCTCTGCCTACTCTGCCATCTGCGGGATAAAGCGTGAAGCTAAAAAAAAATCTGTGTTCGGTTCAGGGCATTACACCAACCTGCCATTTTTCACCTGATTCGATCTAGTAGATTCAGAGAAAATTGGTTGTGACAGGAACACGAGTGATTCTATAAGGGTCCTGTTTTTTTATTTTTGTACAGAACCCTAAAAATATTGTTTCAATATTTTCTTCTACAAAATTCGATCGAACAAACAATTCGCGAGCTTGATCTTGTTGAGTATGTAGTCCTAGTGGGCTCTCGTCGTAGCTGGTACGCTTCCTAAATGAACTAATAACAAGATTCAATTTCGATATTTATTCAATTTATAATAGAATTTGTCATTAGTCTATGCTGTTTCAGAAGCAATTGTTAATAGTAAAGTGAATTATTTTGATAAATTCATATATTTTTCTAAAAAATTCCTACCACATTAAATTTATTTACACTGAGACAATATTGTCTCATCATATGATGTACAGTAGAACCAAGGTGATTCATAGAATTTTTATTTATATGTTAAAATCCTGTCTAAGGGAATTTAATATATAAATAAACAACAATAACACTTAGTTATTCTAATAACTAAGATGCGAAAACGTCATTAATAAATAATTAATAACAATTAATGGTTGATAAGCAGTTAACACAAAGATTGTAGACACATTTATCACTGAATGACCTCCACCCTTTGCCATTTTGGAGGCCAATGGAACAAACCATATTAACCTTACGAAAAAATGTTTTAAACCTGATATGTATCAAAATTTAACACCAAACACATGGGGCATATTATAAACAATACAAATTTGTAAGTTTTGTACTCATCATAACTAAATCAAAGCTCATTAAAACTAAATGCGAGACTGGATGTGATTCCCTCATAGTGAAATAATTTCTATTTATTTAGTAAAAAACCAAGGTCTGAAAGGTGTTCTGCCGCTCAACATTCCAATAACAATCAAATTGGACAAAAAGTACAGTGTGAACTTTTAAACATGTGTGACAATTTTTAATTTATCCATAAATAAATCCATTTATGCTCTAGATTTGAGTCGACTAGTTGTTAATAAAACCTTAAATTTTTAATAGAAAGATACAAGTTACTGTAAAACATTAACAATAACTTGACTGTTACATACAGATAAGCTAATTAGTCAAATGTAACAAAGGAAGTATAAATAAGGTGGGGCTTGGGGGGTTTGTGGAGTCTGTTAGATTGAAGTGGGATGACAAGTAATACTTAAGGTTTTATGTTAAATTAAATTATATAAGAAAAAATAAATGACATTTTGAACTATAAGCTATTTCATTTCTGATCTTTTGCTCCTAAATTAGCAATAGGTTTTTACTATCACTTTAAAATTAAATGTTTATCATAGACTTTCAAGCCTCAGATAAGTAATGAACAAACAACACTGTAAGTTAAAAGTTATTATATCAAAATTTGTATGTATAATAAATAAATATATTTCAGGATGAACACTTGAATGCATGTCTGCTTGACATTTATTTATCCACAATTTTAATGTTCAAAGTTAGCAAAATCATATTCACAATATTTACGTTTTTTAGACATGATTCAAAACCAAAGCATATATAGAAGTCTTTGTTCTGAAATGTTTAAATTACTTTAATAATAGTGACAATATGTTCTGTTTTATTGTATTGTAGGGCTTATTGTCCATTTCAACATAATGGCTTATATTTATTTAGGAAGAATATTTAAAAGACAGACCTTCCATTCTGGTTTAGCAAGACATTGGTTGACATTGGTAAAATTTTACTTTCTATTCAGCTTTATATCAATATATTGACTTTTTTAATTGAAAATATTAGAAATATTAATATTGGTAGATATAAAGAATTTAAGAAGACATGAAATATTGTTCTCATTTATTTTCTTATTTTTATTTTATTGCCAATGGACTAAGAATATGAGAAATCGGAAAAGAAAAATATTATAAAGAGAATGATTATTCTTACATTTCCCTGTGAAGCTGCTCTATCAGGAGGTTCATCAGGAACTTCCTCCTTGATAGTAACGCCAAGCAAGGGGCCTAGGTCCATCAGGGCGCGGTCAATCTCCTCCCCACATTCCCCGCCCGAGGGAAAATTTACGTTCTCCATTCGACTTGTGTCCTTAAAATCTATTTAATTTACTGCACTTGTTTATGCCTCATTTTCACCAAGGAAAAGTTAATCCAGAACTTTCACTTACACCTGAATCTCGACGCTAGCGCACGTCAACATTATTAATTGACCACTTATTGCAAGACGAGGCTTCAATGAGACGGTTTCTATTGCTAATTAAAAGGAGTAATAAACTGCTGCATTTAAATTCTATAAAATCATGCAATATTTAATGCATTTTAACAATTGAAACGTCTAAAAGGATTCAATTGTTTTATGTACTTTTTTAAATAAATTTAACACTACAACATGCGTCCTTTCAGACCTACATTAGCAACCACCTATAGACAAGATAGAATTTTATGTCACATTACAAAATATGGATTTGCCATATAATCATAGATTATAGAGTTTCTTTACATAATAGCTTTTGTAGTATTAATTTATAAATATGTTTAAAAATCTTCTTCTTCTTACTTTTATTTATAGCGTCATAAGCGTGCCTGTTGAGAACAATTCACTTCTTCAATTTATATGGAGAACACACAAAGGAGAATTTACGATAATGTTTAAAATCAACCCCATTCATATAATATTTATTGCCCATATTTGATAATCATAAAATTATAATGAATATTGAAAAAAAAATTATAAATATTTCATTACAGTTCGGCAAGTAGAATTTATTTGACATTAAACGTCAAAAGATTGTGCCGTGACACCCTTGTCTTCATGAATCGTGAATCTGGTGTCGTGACAAAATACGTCAAAATTGTCGAAAATGGCTGACTCTGGACCTAGTAAAAGCGATATTGAAGCTGTTTTTCAAAGATTAAGATCTATTCCCGCAAACAAAGTGTGTATATTTGTGTATATATTATTATGAAGCGTAATGTAAGTTATCATCTCACGTGAACATCTCTTCGCAGATATGTTTCGACTGCAACGCAAAGAATCCTACGTGGTCGTCGGTGACGTACGGAGTGTTTATCTGCTTGGACTGCTCGGCTGTCCACCGTAGTCTAGGAGTGCATCTGACTTTCGTGCGGTCCACGCAGCTAGATACCAACTGGACATGGAAACAATTGCGAAACATGCAACTTGGCGGCAACGTCAATGCAGTATGATGAAATATTTATTTTTATGTTTTGTAGTGTATTGTTTACTTCTTCAATAATGTTTGTTTTCCACATGCAGACACAATATTTCCGTACCCATGGGTTGACAACAGAGGATGCTCGGCAGAAGTACAGTTCTCGTGTTGCACAACAATACAAGGATAAATTAAGTGCAATGTCAGAACAGGCTATGAAAACATATGGAACCAAGGTATACAAGCTATCAAAAGGGATTAAGTATTACTACTAGTTTATATAATAGTTATTTATTACAGATGAAAAATTTTGTAGTTTTCATGCTTAGTATCATGTTAAATTTTAATGTTCCAGTTGCATTTGGAACCAGCAGCTGCTGAAGTGAAAGATGAGAAGAAACAAGAGGTAGACTGGTTTGCAGAGCATGAAGAGTTTTCTGATACTAATGCTAATAACATTACACCTCAGGTACAAAATATTACTGCCATTATAGACAATGACAGCCTTTGTACTTGTTTTCTAATGTTATAATGTTCAAGTTGTAATGAATTTATATTTTTTACTTTTTTTAATTTTCATATGTAAAAACTAAACATAAATTTTAACAGTTTGTTCAATCCATTAATTACATATTTTTATCATTCATTTTTGTATGCTTGGGAATATTTACACTAAATATGTATATTTATATAATGGAAATATCACAGGCTTCTTTAAACATGGGAGGTCCAGGTGGAGGAGAAGCTTTAAGTTCAGAGGCACGATTGTGGGGCTCCACTCAGAAAAATACAGCCCCAGCTCGTCCTGGTGCTAGGAGATCTGGTGTTAGTATATTAGTGACAAACATATATTTTGTTAGTACATATATTAGTATTATTCACAGAATTTATGAAAATTGTATGGTAAATATATATCTTGAAGTATTTTTAATGAAGTTTAAAGAAATATCATTTTATGGCAATGTTTTTCCTTATGCCACACTTCTAGTTGGGAGCACGCAAGGGTGGCTTAGGAGCAACTAAAGTGGCTGCAAACTTTGAAGACATAGAAAGAGAAGCGATTATGGCAGAAAAGTTAAAAATGGAGGTAATAATTTTGTATCTCTTTTTCCTCTTCTCTTAACTTATGGTACTTCGAGCTTGCCAGTTGAGCACAATTCACTTCACCAATGTCACATTGAATGGAGAACACACAACTGCACAGTAAAAAAGAAAAAATATTACACAACACAGGAATGCATGTAATTTTATATTTAATTAATAAGTGTAAATTAATATAGCTAAAATGACATAAAATAGTGTCATGAAATGTGGTTGAGTACATAATATAACATACACACAGGCAGCAGCAAAGACGGCGGCCGGCGCGGACGGCGGCGCCACGCTCGCCAACGTGGAGGCCGAGGTGGCCTCGCTGCGGCTGGCGTACGCGCCGGCGGGCGGCGCGGGCGGCGGGGCGGGCGGCGCGGACCGCCTCGGCATCGCCGGCGCCACGCGCGCGCTGGCCACGCACGCGCACGGCGTGTCGCACTCCGCCGCCTCCGACATGACCGCCATCGAGCAGGAGGGCGCGCCGCCGCCGCGCCACCTCGACGACCTCGACGACTTCAACAACGTGTTCGTCATGATCCGCAACGAGCCCTACTCGGCGCGCGGCCTGGACTCGCTGCTGGCGGACGCGCCCGCGCCCGCGCCCGCCCGCAAGGCCGACGCCGGCTGGGAGAGCATCGAGCCCGAGCCCGCGCGCAACGTGCGCACCATGTTCTCGGAGGACCGCCCCGCGCCCGCCCCCGCCCCCGCCGCGGGCGCGGCGTCGCGGGGCTCGCGCGCCGCCCGCCGGCCGGAGCCCGAGGACGAGTCGGCCGTGAAGAAGTTCGGCTCGGCCAAGTCCATCAGCTCGGCGCAGTTCTTCGGCGGCGGCGAGGCGGGCGGCGGGCGGTGGGGCGACGGCGGCGACCTGGCGCGCTTCGAGGGCAGCAGCAGCATCTCGTCGGCGGAGCTGTTCGGCGGCGGGGCGGGCGCGGGGGCCGGGGGCGCGCGGGCGCAGGGCTTCGCGGTGTCGGCGCCGGACCTGGACGACGTGCGCGAGTCGGTGCGCGCGGGCGTGACGCGCGTGGCGGGGCGGCTGTCGTCGCTGGCCAACGGCGTGGTGTCCTCCCTCCAGGAGCGCTACGGCTACTGATGCCGCCGCCCCGTGCGGACGCGGGCCGCTTTGATTCTGTGATAAGTTGAGGGAAACGCATGATTATTTCGAGTTTGTCGGAGACTCGGCTTTAGTAAAATTTGTAATATAAGGCTAATGTCACTTTTATATAATTATACATATGTGGAGGTCACATTGAATGTGTCTGTCGATTTATCTTTAAAATATTTAAAAATATTCCATTATAATATATATCTCAATAAGTTGAATTTTTGAATCTTTGACATATTTATTTTCTGTACACCCTTGTCTATTTTAACAGCCATCTGCGACTGTGTAATTATTCTCGTATTTATAGCTGCTATATAACAGAATCGCCGATTGTAAATATTGTAACGTAACAGTCCTTGTGGAGTAGTGTCGCCAACATTGCACTGCAGTGCGGCTGTATAGTAACTGGTGGATGTGAATAAACACTGTGTATAGTATAACTCCAATAAAATTTGACTTTGGCGGCCATGTTGACTCAACAAATATAGGTTTATTGTTTCCTTAAAATAGACATGACCTCTGACATGCTAATTTAATTTTTTGTATGTAGCATTCCCATTTATTTGCTTTCAGGAGGCATTTGAATTATTTCTCATATTCTAGGAATTATAAATTGTTGGTGGAGGTTGTGTGTCCCCTTCAACATTCGTGTCGGTACTAGTGTAATATGCACTTAGCTTAAGATCCATGTTAACTCTAAAATATAATAATGGACAATAATTGTACAATTTGTCACTTTCTGTAAATAATTAGAACTTCACTAATTCATATACAGTTGAGTTAACTACATACATACTATTAATATAAAGTGAGTGACAGAGACATTGTACAGCTGACATGACTTGCGGTGTCTTGCAGAGCTCTTCACTTCTTACCTAATTAAGCACATGATCATTATCTTACTCTAATCCACAAAGTTTTTGGTTTATTACTGTAAATGTGACACAGAGTACTGTATAAATTTGTGGTGTCATTTAAATATTTCCATTTTATATTCTTCAATATTTGAATATATATTTCATTATATATGCTGTGAGATTTGTACGTACAATACTAACTGAGAATAACAGATCAGTCAGGGTCTCCTACTTTGATAGCATTGATATATTGCTGCGGCTCTTAGGCACTATTACAAGTAACACTATATGATATGGTGTGACCTGTCTGTTGAACCAACTCTCTCGCTGCTTCAGCGTTCACCTCCGCTTCGCCCGCAGGGGACAAATTCCAGCATTTTATTTTTAGCTGTTATGTAAATTATTTTATAGAAAACGAGAATAAATAATACATATATAACACGTGTAGTTTTATTGACGTCAAATAAATTTCTTGGCAACGATGCAAACATTCTCCAGGGACACGCTAGTCGGCACGTAGTGCACGAGGCGGGCGCTGAACCCTTGACCCTGCAGGCATAGCACTCTGCCCCAGTCTATTAACGCCTTGGCTCGTCTGCCGATCTGCTCGCGTTCGTCCTGCTGCAGGTTCAGGAGCCTGGTGTCCGTCAAGGGCGGCGCGGGCGCGGGCGCGGGCGCGGGCGCGGGCGTGGGGGCGGGCGCGGTTGCTTCCCGGAGCGCGCGACTGCGCCCGTCGCCGCACGTCGCCCACGACACTATGCCCAGCATCACGTTAAATTCTTCTGGGTCAATGCCTAGATCCTAGTAGAAATCAATTTGCGTTTAATTTTTATATGGGAAAATACTAATAGTATTATTCAAGGAGTTAATTGTATTATAAAAAAACATTTAACACTAGAATACCTGCAGCGGGCGCGCGGCGACGCACGCGGCGCGTTCGCAGCGGTGGTGGCAGCACGTGGCGATCACTAGGCCGCGCGCGCCCTCCGCACGCACCAGGCAGCGCAGCGCGTAGTCTGCACACAGAGATCACGTGTCGTATACCCTCAGCATTGGAAATTTTTCACTAGAAAAGCATTAAAAAGTAAAGAGACTCACCCGTGGCGACTCCGCAGAGATGCTTGGCGTACCCGACGAGCGCGCGCGCGTCGGCGGCGGCGGGCAAGTGGCGCAGGTCGAGGTGCGCGAGGTCGGCGCGCACGCGTTGCACGCCCCCGCCCCCGCCCCCGCCGTCGCGCAGCTTGTTGTCGCGCTTGTGGCGCAGCGAGGCGCGGTCCACGAGCAGCACGCGGCTGGCGGGGGCGGGGGCGGGCGCGGGCGCGGGCGGGCGGCACCACGCGCGCCACGCGTAATACGACAGAGCGCCTGCGACATAGCACACTATATGTAAATATAAATGTATACATAATGCACTTTTAGAGAAAGTCAAATTACAGTTTATATTTTTCACTTTAATCTGAAGTGCTGTAGAATTATGGTTATTGAACCAATGACCTTTTTTGTTGGTATAAATGAGAAACAAACATAAATAGATGTGATATTAAGTGTTCAATTTTTGGAATTAATATAAATTAAGAAATTGTCAAAAATAATTGCTACTTTTGGTTTTAAAAGTTTTTTATAGTTTATTTTCAATTATTCCATTTTTTTTAATAATATATTCTTCAAACAACATAACTTTAATTCACATATAATATACATACAATTCAATGTTTTTTACCTTTTCCAGCTCCTAATTCTACAAAACATGTATCAGGCCCCACAAGCTGCTCCTCTTCAATCAGGTGCAACAATCTGGAAGCTTGCCTCAAATGTCTCAAAGAGCTTTCTGTTCTACCATCTATGTAGAAATCCTCTTCTACTGAACTATGGATAGTTTTATCTGGCAATGTTGCAATGTTACCCTCAAGATGTTCTAAGATAATGTAAATAATATTAAAGCAATTGATACTAGATTGACAGACTAGCTTTATTCAATTAATCAAACTCTAATTAACACTGAATAATTGAAATGTTATAAACAAATAGTACTAAATATACAATTCAATATTCACAGTGGATTTAGAAATACATACTATCATACAGAGTATTGACTTTCTCAATAACCTTCATTATTGTTTCTAAAGGAATTTTGCTCAGTGGAAGTCGTGAAACTTTGTTTATCTCTGTAGAAGCATTAATGTTCTGTACTATATAGTCTGGTTGCTCTCGTTCTCGGGCATTACAAATGGATAAATGTTTTTCCAGTTTACTGGCATAACATGTGCTGGAAGTGAATATGCATATTTGTAAGTAAAAGACGATTGATTTATCTTTTTACCATATTGCTTAGTTATTTTAACTTACTGTTTTGGATCATTGGGGCAAGGTATTCGTGTATCATCCTGAAATTACCAAAAAATTTTAAAGCATATGATTGTAATTATATTGGCATTTTCTTGAGGTCTTGTTCAGTGTTTTTATGAAAAAGTTGGCTAAAATACTTTATTCTCTAATGACTAATTGCCAGTTTCTCAACAAATAAAATACAATTTAAAATATTTACTTTTCCCTCACTACTTTTCGGCTGCGGTTCATGTTCCCCGCAATATTGTCTCCCGGGCTTTACTGTCATTCTGCAGAGTCGCTTTTTCCTTACTACAAAATATTGACACTGAGGATGTGGAGCACTACTTAAGTCGTTTTTTGTTTTTATAGCTGATATATTCATGGTGATGGATTTGTTTACACTGATTTATGTTTAGGTTAGGAGAGTGTCACAATGACAACAGTGCTTAGTTGTCAGTTGCTTTGTAGAGCTTCCTGTAAGTCTAGAGCAGAGTAGACAGAAAGATCCTAGTGAAAAAATATTGTTTTGCTCTAATTTTATATGTAATGTAATAATAATAAAAATGTAATGTAGAATAAATATATATTTATACAGAAAATTGTGTGAGTGAGTGTGATCATAAGTTTTGATCCTTCATTTAGAATTGCAAATGGCAATATTCTATAAACGTCAACATAATAATACGTTTTGAGGTTAGGCGTCGCATCATTTTTGTTTGATTTTGTTTTCCTTGTATTATGTAGTGTAGATAGTGTAAGATGAGTTCTCCGATTAAGGACACCGAGGGACCGTCGTCTAGTAACGCTGAGAGCTCCAATGGCACTGATGGAGGTGGAGATGCAGAATCAGCTAACCAGCGACCGCCCGCCAAGCGGCATATTACACCAGTTATTGAAATATCTGATACAGAAAGTGACGACTCAGACGTTTGCGCTGTTAACTCGTACCAAGCATCCGCTGATGAAGTGAAAAGAATCCGACGAGGTCATATTGCATTTAATGTTTACTAGTCTTTGAATTTAGTTTGCGCGGGAATTTCATATTGTTTAAAATTTCCAATTAGGTGTTCATATTGTTTGGTTAAGTAAACATGATAGTTTTTAACAAACGGAATTTAAAAATAACTAATTTAATTAATTACAGAATATTCTTCATCATCTTCATCATCAGACTACAGTTCTGACTCAGAGTCACCCTGGGAAGATGACTCTGTAGTGATAGAAGATAAAGTGACAGGCAAGGCTGTTAGGGCACAGCTTAATACTAGAGCTAATAGAATGGATGACCCTAGGTTAAATCCAGCTTTAAAGGTAAATTAGCTTAGTTTATCTTCAAACAAACATTTAACACAAATTATACATTTCATCTATTAATATGTACTTAATTTGTAAAAAAAACAAATCAATACACAATATTTCTATAACATGTTTAAATAATAATTTTATGATTTCTAACAGTTGCAAGATGTCATTGACAAAATAAAAATGTGTTGGAGTGAGGAGAAGGACCATTCAAGTGAAGAAGTGACTTTAACATGCAATCCCTTCCGGCTGTGTAGGCTTCACGGGTTGCTGGACAATCCGGAAATTATAAATAATATAGTAGATGACATGAACACATTAGATTGGAATAGAAAAAAAATGGACCTCTATGAGTTCCATCAAACAACAGACTTAGCTAATTTGACATGGCAGCGTAGTATTAGGGGTATTTATGAACTTTTGAAGACTGAAATTATGAGTTGGGTAATTATTTTTATTGATATGTATGATTATAATAATTATAAAATAGACTAAAGTACTGTACTTATACTTAGCCACTTCTTTAATTAAACAAACAAAATATAATATTTTTCCAGGTTTCACAAGTAACAAATTTAGAATTAACTTCAGTATCTGCATCTTGCTCCCTATATGGCCCGGGAGACCATCTCCTGGTGCATGATGACAGACTAGGTGACAGACGGGTGGCCTTCATATTATACTTGGCGCCGTGGAAACCACGGCCTCAGCCACAGGCTGTACACAATGGGTCTGGGGATGGGGAAAACAATGTGAAAGAAGTGAAGGTACAAGTGAAACACTTTTGTATCTAGTATTTTAAAAACATGTTATTTGTATTAAAAATAATAATAATTCATTATTGCACGAAAAACCATAAAGTAAGGTAAAAATCAGTATTGGTATAATATGTACAACAATGGCTTTATCACTGCAAGTGATCTCTCACACGCAACCATTTAGAGACAGTAAGCATTCTAAGGAGATGGAAGAGTGCAAAAACTTAAAGTAGATTAATTATACATACAAGTACATATCAATACATACAAACATACATATATTTGTGATTTAAAACGTCAAGTATGTGTAATTTGAGGCATACGGTTGCAGGGCGGCGCGGAGGCGGGCTGGCGCGCGCACATGGGCGGCGCGCTGGAGCTGTTCGCGTGCGAGGGCGGCGCGCCGCGCAGCGTGGCGCTGCGGGCCGTGCCTGCCAACAACACGCTCGCCTTCTTCGCCGTGGGGCCCGAGTCCTTCCACCAGGTGAGGGCGATGTCATTGAGGAAAAATATTTTTTATTTACTATTTTTTTATTTTATAAGGAGGAGCTATTAACTGTCATTTTCATGTAATATCTAACTTTGCTGTCTAACTGTGTACAAAATTGTACCATGCTGAAGCAAGCAGGAGTTTATAGCAGATAATATACAAAAATACCCAAATTTTTGGTTCCTTAGAATGTCAAAAATCAAATTATAAGTTGACATAATTAAAAGACGTTTCATGTGAAGATTGACGCGTTATTAAAACTTATAGAGTATACTCAGACTATTACAAAAAGTGGGAAATTACAATATATAATGATGAAAATTATATTGGCTTTATAGTAAAAAAAGCATCGAAAAATCACATCATTCTGTTTAAAAGCTTCTCTGATAGAGTTGCAGCCTCACAGTTAAGATTACCAAATAATGAGGAATTATTAGTAATCCAGGCTTACGCACCAACAGAGAGATGTAAAGATGATGAGCTAAATCAATTCTACAGCACACTGGAATCAGCCATTGAAACATGTCAAACAAAGAACCTCATAGTTATGGGTGATTTCAATGCACAGATCGGCAAACCACTTTTGGGAGAAGGTAAAATATTTGGCAAGTATGCAAATGGGAAAAGATCAAATCATGGACAGAAACTAGTTGAGTTTGCACTAGAGAAAAATCTGAGAGTTACAAATACAATGTTCAAATATAGACCAAACAAAAAATGGACTTGGCAATCCCCAGGGGACAGGTGTAGAAACGAAATAGATTATATTCTTGCTAGTCAAAGTCTTGACGTCCACAATTTTGAAATAATTCATAAACTTAATTTTGAGACAGACCATAGAATGATTCGCTGTAAATTTCATATAAAAAACAAACAAAGAAGACGACCAGTCCAATCAAACAGGAATTATACAAGAGATTTACCTATAGTATCAAGAGATGGTGGGAAGATGTGGGAAGAGAAGTTCACCAATGCAGTTACAACTTCATCTGAGATAGAAACCCAGTATTTGAACTTTCAACATGAAATGGAGAATCTATTCAAGCAAATTCCAAAAACGAAAAAGGCAAGAGTTGATGAAGGAAAGAACCAATTGAAAATATTACTTGAGGAAAGAAAACAGTTATACAGCAGAAAAAGAACTAAACATGTTAGAAATATGATAACACAAATAAGCAAAAAGATTAACAGAGAAATTCGAAGCTGTACAAAAGCAAAAAGAAGAGAAGTATTCGAAAAATATATCAATAAAACTGGTGCAGTGAAGAAAGCTTATAAAGAATTATGTGCATCTTCTAATTGGACTCCTAATATTACGAATAAAACAGGGACTAAAATATCAAAGCGACTAGACATCATAAAAGAGGCCACTGCATTATACTGACATTTATATCAAGGTCAGCCAGTAACAAAAGATCATTACAACGAAATTATAGCAACAACAGAACTAGACACAATCCCGTCAATACTTCTTTCGGAAATAAGATTTGTAATCCAAACACAGAAAAAAGATAAGACAAAAAGATATTCACCTGGTGGTGAAGACAACATAACTAACGAATTACTAAAGTCCATGGTTGAAACACTGGAAAGACCGCTACAAATACTTTTCAACAACATAATCGAAAAAAGAGAGACTCCTATACAATGGTCTTCATCCACAATAACCCTGTTACACAAAAAGGGAGACAAGGCTGACTTAAATAACTATAGACCGATCAGCTTGATGAGTAATGTGTACAAAATATTTTCGAAAATCCTTCTGAATAGGTTTACTAAGATCCTAGACGAAAACCAACCACGAGAACAAGCAGGCTTCCGGAAATCATTCTCAACTATTGACCACATTCATGTTGTGACGCAGCTAATAGAGAAATGTAAGGAATATGGAAAAACACTCTACATTTGTTTCGTAGACTTTACTAAAGCATTTGACTCTCTAGAACACAGTGCCATTTGGAAGACATTATCAGAGCAAGGATTAGAAAGAAACTACATAGATATTCTATACAGTATATATTCAAAAAGTTCAGCAAAAATAAAACTAGAGAGAGTTGGATCAGAATTTCCTATAAGAAAAGGAGTGAGGCAGGGTGACCCGCTCTCACCTAAGATTTTTTCAGCAGCACTTGAAATGGTATTTAGGAATATCAGTTGGGAAAATCAGGGTATCAAAATAGATGGAGAATATCTGAGCCACTTACGATTCGCCGACGATATTGCTATATTTTCAGAAGAAAGCACTGAATTAGAAATCATGATAAACATATTAGCACAAGCAAGTCAGAGAGTTGGATTGTCATTAAATACCGCTAAAACAAAAATAATTACAAATGGTAAGGAAGATATTATAAAAACAAATGGAATAAATATAGAATATGTTAAGGAATATATATATTTAGGACAATCAATCTCATTTGAAGATAGCACTGAAAAAGATATAAGCCGACGTATTGCGATAGCATGGAACAAGTATTGGAGTCTAAAAGAAATTATGAAAAACAAACAAATCCATATGCAAATCAAACGTAAACTATATGAAACCGTTATCCTACCATGTCTAACATACGGTTGCCAAACATGGTCTCTGAGAAAACAAGATGAAAATAAATTGGCAATACATCAAAGGAAAATGGAAAGAAGTACGTTAAGTATAAAGAGATCTGACAGGATCAGTAATGAGCTTATAAGAGACAGAACCAAGATAACTGATATAATCCAAAAGATAAGAAGTTTAAAATGGAAATGGGCAGGACACGTATGTAGGATGGAAAATGACAGATGGACCAAGAGATTGACAGAATGGCTCCCAAGAGAAGGCCAGAGGCATAGAGGCAGACCAAGAAAACGGTGGGAAGATATCTTCAGAGAAAAATGTGGAGCAGACTGGAGAAGACAAGCCCGGGACAGGGATAACTGGAGGAAACTTGGGGAGGCCTACGCCAGAGAGGCGACTTCCACAAAAGAGATGACTGAAGAAAATTAAATGCCAAATTATATTGCATGAATTCTTAATAATGTTAATTGTCAAATTAATATCATTTGTTCAAATCTTTATATATAAAAATGTTAAACATAAATTAATTTAATGAATGATTAATGCATGTTAAATTTTGTGGTAGAATAAAGGCTATTTTTATTTTATTTATAATGATGAAAATTTTATAGTTTATAATGTGTGAGTTTACTACAATACAAAATTATTACACTCTAATGTTTGTAATTAATGACATACAATAAGATTGGCAGCAAATATGTAGTAAGTAATGGATGTAATACAAACAAAGAAATTTTGAAACAGGTGGAGGAAGTGGTGTCGCTGGAGCTGCCGCGGCTGTCGATCAACGGCTGGTTCCACGGGCCCGCGCCGGAGCCCGCCGACCCGCCCGTGGAGCTCCCGCCCGCGCTCGCGCCGCACAACCAGGTGGTGCTGCTGTCGCAGTGGCTGGACGGCGCCTACATGTCGGCGCGCGCGCGCGCGGCGCTGGCGGCGCACATGGAGCGCGCCAGCGAGGCCAGCCTGCGCCGCCTGCTGCGGCCCGCGCGCGCCGCCGCGCTGCTGGCCGCGCTGCGCGACCCCGCCGTGCGCTGGGAGCCGTGCGGGCCCGCGCAGCAGCGCCGCTACCGCCGCGTGGCGCCCGCCTGGCTGGCGGCCGACGGCGGCGGCGCCGGCGAGCACGCGCACGAGGTGCGCGCGCTGGCGCACGTGCTCAGCAGCGCCACGTGGCTGCGCATGCTGTGCGAGTGCACCGACCTCGCGCTCACCTCCTACCGGCAGCTGGAGATACAGGAGTGGTCGGCGGGCGACTTCACGCTGCTGCCGCCGCGCGCCTACTACCAGCAGGCGCGCCTGGAGGCGGTGCTGTACGTGGGCGAGGGCGCGGCGGGCGCGGGCGCGGGCGCGGGCGCGGGCGGCAGCACGCTGTACGTGGCGCCGGACGACGCGCAGGGCGAGGCGCTGGTGTCGCTGCCGCGCGAGCACAACGCGCTGGGGCTGGTGTACTGCGACGCGGGCGCCGCCTCCTTCTCCAAGTACGTGAGCCGCCTGGCGCTGCGCCCCGACGAGCACTTCTACATCGTCACGTGCACATACTTCGAGTGACCAGTGACCAGTGAGCAGTGAGCGGCGCGCGCGGGGACGTTGAACTACTTTATGCAATGTTTTGTTACTGTTAATATACAAATATATGTATATATACAAATGAAGTGTAAAGTCCGTGCTGATGTATTACGTAATAGAATCTGTACTTGTGCTTTATTTGACATATTATTCATTTGCATTTTACTAATTGTTACAAATCTATGTCAGAAAGTAATTTGACATTGAAAAGTGGCATAAAAGAGCAAGAGGCAATATAAGCTTTATTTATCTTGAGAGCTGGAGCTGTTTCCCATGGAAGGAGGCTAACTTTACAGAAGCCCCAAATGTCCCATACACCACCACAATATTCACTGGATCCCAAATTCTTAAGTGCTGAAGAACTTGAAGGCCTCCCTGTTCTACGGCTACACTGAATAAGCCATCCTAATTTCATATAAATTTAAGGAAAATAACCTATGAAAACTGAATTGCCCAACTTAAAAGCATAATAAAAAAGAAATGGTGTATTCATTATATATTATTTGTAAAAGCAGTTAATAAAGCGGCAAACACTCAAAGAGGTACTGTTTTAAAGATTCTATACGTTAGCCAATTGGATTTGCTTGGCATTTGACACTTGACATTTGCGCGCGCTTTTTGTCAGCCTGGAAAATTCTGTCTTAGCAAAAAAATATTTTACCAAGTCTCTCATCTAACTTTTTTTAACTTTAAAGAGTTAAACAAATAAAACGAAGTGCACCACCCAACCCACTAGTTCAATGAATTTACGGTTGCTTACTTCACACTTCCACTCTGCTGGGATACTAACTTTAGTGACATAGTATATTATAGTTATAGTTAATTACGAAAGAGAGCACTGCGCTTCATTATTGCTGTGTTTAAAATGTTTTAAATTAATATATAGCATAGATAATTGTGTTACAGAAGATAAATGAAATTAAAAATTTTAATGACAAAACTCAATGTACTAGAAACTGAGAACAGGGTTGTTAGCTTAGACATAAGATGCCTTGTTCTTTGTTGAATGTATTTATTTACATACTGTAGTGCTTACTGATGTACTTGAAGCTAACTTAAATTTTATAATATTTGGCTCTTATTGTTGAATTGGTAAATAACTCTTCCTTACTTAACACATGGAAATCATTAGTTTTTGCTTAAAGTGTATTGTTGTAAATATTTAATTCATTTTATTTTATACAAAAAAAAAGATCTACAATTTAAATACAAAATTGCAAAAATAGCGCTGCACTTAATTTACCTTTAACATCCACTAAGACCTCTTGAGACGCCATTGTATTTGTATTACTCAACAAATACAATGGCGTCACACAATGTTAAAATCACACCATATCTTCATCTCCACAGCACACATGTCATGTGTTAACACTGTTATTACTATATATGAGGTTTGCTCTTATTCAATGACAATGTAACATTGAATTGGTTCTAACAATGATATATTGAAATAAGTGCAGATTCGAATCCTACTGTCACAACTGTGTAATGTTCAGTCCAAACCTTAACAAGGTGAAGATATTTTGTTATACTGTCACATAACTGTGTCACTGAGCTATTTGAAATTTAAGTCTAAGCTTAGTAGCTTGTCATAATAAAATAAGCTGATGTATGAATGTATGTGCCATGCACATACATACATACATACATACATACATCATGTTTCTTGTATATTTAAGGAACTAGTTTAAAAAATATAATTGTTTTGTGCAAAATTGAAATGAATCAGCCAACATTTGTGAACGACAGTTGATTTTCTTTAATAATAGTTATAGTTGCTAAAATCTAGAAATGACATGTACATATAGAAACGACATATAATATATATTTGTACAGCGAGTATTTTTGCACGAAACATGTTGCCCGCTTGTGTTGTAACTTGTGTTAGTATCACTCGAGTTAATGTTATTGTGTTATATGTGGTCACTCTACGTTCATACCTAGAGATGTCTAATACATTTTAAATGACATTAAATAATAACTACAACATGATATGTGTGAACCCATACTTTTCTATCTAAACCCTTCAGGTTTATCTTTGAATGTGTGTATACTCACACAGTTTAAATGAAGCTCTTTTACTGAATTAATGGTGTATAATTTTGTATTGTACATATTTTGTGAAACTATATTTTGTTCACTGCAGTTGTCCAACGATACAAAAATATACGCAATCAAATACTTAAGACTTTCTTCTTTATATAGACGTTTCGAACGAATGATTTATATATTAGATCCTGTGAGTATATATGTATGTATATTTATTTAGATTGAAGTCTGTTTTGTCAATTTGTGATTTTTTTAATAATAAATGTACTAAAATGTGTGTCTTTTTGGTACCTATGCACTGTCACTTGTTCTCTGCAATGTCTTCTGCCGGAAACTGTTTTTGTAATCACAAGTGTAACAGAAATTGGTTGCAAAAGTGGTTTTTTAAATACTTTTGTGGTCGACTTTATTATTGTACATATTGTAAAGGAGTTCTTTAATAAATGAATTGAAAGCAAGCAAATGGTCTGATGAATGAATTATAAATCTTTCTGTAATTATTCAATTCTTTTTAAATCACTTCAGTAAATTTGACTGACATATTATTTGTTCGTAATTTAAAAAAATATAATTGGATTAAATGAACATACAATATTAATACCAGTCTTGATGGAATGGCCCGAAATAAAAAATTGAAGCAATAATAATTAATAAATGAAGTATTATTATTCTGAATGATTTATCATATTTTTATGATTTTAATGTGTTAATCCACACTGAGGATAGAAAAAATACTTAAAGAAAGGAAAAGGATGTTTTAAGTATGATTTGTCATTCTTTACAGGCAACTTCATTTTACTTGATGTTTCGCACCAAATTTTAGAACATTACCTTTTGAATATGACCATTTTACCGCCGGTTAAGAACTACTTCTTTTAAAAAATCCCACTTAATAAGAAAAGACTCTAGTCTATTGTACTTTATATGATTCTTTATTCTCCTCAGGTTAATATCCGAGTACGTGAGTGCAAACTAGATGGCGCTGGTGTGTACAGTTTAGCGCACAAACTAAGCACATACTACTTGTTGCAGTATTTGATTTTTATTTATAATTTTACGTTTTATTCTGTATATACCAGGGTAGGCAGAATGAACCTGGTGTTAAGACCCTCCGTTTCCCGCTTTCCGCTTTTTTCGAGGCATTGCGTTTTGTGTGGCGGAGCTCAACGCCGCGCTTTACCTAGTTGCCAGAGCGAAGAAAATAGAAATAATCATCTTCTCCGTGTGAGAATCGAATCCAAACAACCGTCGCATTTACAGGCAGATGCTACACCTCCGCGCCACGACGGTCCTCGGTATTTATTATATCATAAATTACAATCTTTTTCTAATGTTCTGTTAGATTTTGTTGCTTATCTGTAATCTGTATAGATAGAGGTTGATCTAACGTTGCAACATAACAATCAGGGTTCCGTATGATTTACGTGCTGCTAAATATTTTTGTGCGTTTACGGGTTTTTATTTATTCGATAAGCACAAAACTCACTGAAGGAGCCTTTGCCTAAGAACTAATGGATAGTATGGGCTTATATAATAAAACTAACATTGTACAAACTACAAACCTAGGCGGCTTCAGGTGTATGAATAAATGGAGCATGAATGGAGAGAACACCTAAATATTTTCAAAGAAATTGGAATAGTACAAATGTATAATATCTTGAAGATAATGAAATATAGATCCAGGATATATTACCTCTGTTATCACATGTTTTAAGCTATAACCCTCTTTAGTAAAATTCGTAAAAAAATTAGACATCGTGGAAATAATATTATTACTTTACCTATGTCCATTTTTTTAGCTCACGCCTTAACCCGTTTGTAGCACAGGGTACGTAGTGGAAACGGCAAAAATTGTAGAACCTAGTGATAAGACACCCCGATCCCCGCTTTTCGACTTTTTTGCGCTTTGCTTTGCTTTGTTGCCAGAGCGAAGAAAAATGGAAAATAGAAAATCAATCTTCCCGAGTGGAAATCGAAAACACAAACTGCCGCGTTTACGGGCAAACGCTACGCCCCTGCGCTTCTTCGGTCCACTGCAATTTTATAAGTAAAGGTAAGCTATAAATTATTATAAGATATTATAAGAAGTTTAAATATTTGATTTTCCAGTCACCTTAGTGAAGCTGTGATTGTGTCGACGGGGCGGCGGCTTTGCTCAGCGGCGAGAGCGGCGGCGGCGGATCATCCGCTGATATTAAACTTCCCATTACTAATATGTACTGGAGAGAGGAGGGTGCGCTTGAGAACTTTGGAATCAAATGTACTCGAAGCTAAATAGTATAGAAAATTAAGTCACGGTTTTTACTTTACATTCCACTGGAAAATATTGTTAATATGATAATCATAGGTGTGAAAAATTAAACAGAGAAGTATGGAGAAATATGTAAAAACCTATAGAGGCTGTGATGTCACACTGTCACTCATCCTCTTGTGTTTATTTTGGGGTCTATCAGAAAAGCTACTGTAATTAATTTTTTATATATTTCCTATGCATTTCTTTATGCACGATAGATTTAATTTAAATTTGTGATCTGTTTCAAGCAGTATCACTGACATATCCTACAAGTAGTTTTTAATATAAAATTCAATCTCAAGCAACATTCGCGTAGAGCTCGCGAGCACGTGTATAGTTTAACTTGTCATTTAGTTGTAGTGAGGCGCGCGCGCTGATTGCGTCCCGCGGGCTTCGGGACGTGAGGCGATCTCGCGCCCGCACCTCGGAGCATGGATCAATGAGATACCATGAGAAGGCAATTATCTAAAAAGAAACAGTTGTGTCAGATCAGATCGATACTAGATTCTATATTTGTGGTGTGATGTTGCGGTTGAAGCGTACTTCAACCGTAGATATTTGTTTTCAGCATTTTTTTGTTTTCAGAAAATTATATAAATTTTTGAAATACGTCACATCTAATAATTAGACTTATTTGGGGAGTGTGTGTAGTAGAGTCGAAAAGCATAAGAATTTCTTCCGGTAACAGACGGCGAAACAACAGCTTCGATTGACCCTCGAGTACTCAGCATATAAAATACTGAAGGAAGGTCACCTTAAAAGCAGATGGCAAAAGTAGTATCTAGGGACTGTAACCTTAGAGATAAAGATGAAAAACTCTGTGTATTTGAACGTTACTACTGTGATTTTGGGTTTTTAATTAAAATTTAAAAAAATTATACGGATTTCATGGACTTTTTAATGAACTTTATTACGGACACCAACCAATAATGTTAATTTGCATTTAATAACAAGATCACAGTAACCGTACACTCAGTTGGCGGTTGCGGCACTCGCGCTGTAGCGGACGGTGTCCTGCGCAGTCTAGGAAAATTATAGAGAACGATATTATATAAAATATTGTGATGCTTCTCTTTACGTCCACGTTCACGTTCACATTTGCTTGAATTAATATATATGTATGTATATGTAACATATCATAAAAATAAATTTGAAAGTAATTTATTTTATTATATTTTTTGCAATATTTTTGTTTTGTATTAATATAAAAAAAGTAATAAATATATTAGAATATATAATTTACCATTAATTTGTAAGCAGCCATATATGGCTGTAAACGCTACCGCTGTGAGCTCCTCTCCCATGAATGGGGAATGAAATATTTTCGTTTTCATTGCTTTTGTAAAACCTTGTAGCTAGAGTTTAAGCTTGACCACTCAACACGCAATGTTTTAATACACGCTGGGCAGGAAGCGGGCTAGTTTCCCCCGGTCTACCCTGCTATACACTTCTTAGAGCGTACAGCGCTAAGCTATAAAAATATATTTTACAAACAACATTTTTAAACTATGTTCGACTTGATCTAATCTAAAGGGAATCTTAATGAAGTAGCATATAAAACAACTTTATAAGTTCAAAAGCTATTCAGTTATTGACGTGACAACGTCTTAAATTAGGTTGCGGCTCGGAGTCACTCATGAAAGTAACGCCCGGTAACGTTACGATGAGTCACCGAAGTATGATCGGTCGGATTCGGTTCGGATCGGAAAATGTGGAGTGCTTAGATTCGTCATTTACAAGGGTGACATGTGCATGACTGACGTTACTTGCTTCACCGCTAATACTAGCTTCAAGTTTATACTCGGTGCTGTATATATTCATCCAGGAGCTAGTATGCAGGATATTGGAATGTTACTATGGCAAGGACGTGCCACCGTTCGTGCAAGTTGATTCTAGTATGGGGTTGTCCATTAATCACGTGAGGCTTGAAAGGGGGGGGAGGGGTTTGATAAAAATCACGAAAATATCACAAGGGGGAGGGGGGGTGTAGTAAGATATCTCGTGTATTTATTTTTTCGTCTAACGCGCGATTTTTAAACAAAATATATTAAGCAACCTGGTGTAGACATTTTTATTATGGTCCTTAATTTCAGAATAAAATAAGATTATAGTTTATACCTATATTTAAATTAAGATAATATTCAGAAAATTTTAAGATTCGTTGTAGGTACTAAAAATACACGTGATGTTGAGAAGGGGGAGGGGTGGTAGTCTTAAACCTCACTACATATTACCAATGGGGGAGGGGGGGTTAAAAAATGCTAAAAAAAGATCACGTGATTAATGGACAACCCCTATACCGATTCTTCCTTCTGTGCGGTGATTTTAACAAAAATGTAAAGTCTGACAACTCGTTTCTTAATTTCATGAAATATGCGTATAATCTTGATTGTGTATCAAATGTTTCTAAGTCAACTACGTTAAAAGGAACAACCATCGACTTGACTTTCGCAAGACACATTACAACAGAAACACTTCCTTTCATTTCATATTTCTCCTATCATCGTCCTATCCTCAACAAAATGACTCAAATAGGAATTAGTTAAGTTTAAGTTTACATGTACAATGTTTTAGTAAACAAAACATATTTCCTATAGTTAAAATTTGTGCAATTCTTTTTTTTCATTCAATTCCTTGTTCCTATTGTGCAATTTAATAATATTCATATCAATAAATATTCTACCGAGAAAAAGACGTTGTCACGTAAAATCTTCGCCCGTAAAACCGACTTTACAGGCAACCATTGTTTTTTAGGCAATATTTACTTCACATACATTTCTCCATCGTGTTTAAACCAAAGTTTCAGATGTGCCCGCCTCGACGCACACACGCCCTCGCACGTAGTTAACGCGTCAATGCAAGTAAAAATGGATATAAAGTTGAATTTAACGCGTAAACTTTCTAAATAAGTACGTGACTTGAGGAATCAAAACAGATTCAAGTCAAGTTTTAGTCGAACGATCTAATTTCATTTTACTGCATAATAATTTATATGATGACAAGTTTTTGATGTTCTTTAGTTCTGTGGATAATTATAGTGTGTCACAATTTATGACATGTTTATATGCTTCTTGCGATAGAACTTCACAATTAAGATTGAGACGGTGACACAACGTACGATATTTGTGTTGTCTGATTTATAAGCTCCGGAACGCATATTGCAGATGTATCCCAAAAAGCTGCCAAGATGAAACACGATTGAGCTGGCTATATCTGTCGTACTTACAATGAGGGCTAGGCTCGTAGGTAGGACATCGTGTGGTGGGAAACGACTATCTCAAAATAATAATTATAATTATAAAATTGACTGTAAACACTTTGGAGCCGAATAAATTCATTTTCACATTCTAGAAAGTGCGCTAACAACTAACAACTAGAATACAGAAAACGCAACGTATTTACCGATCCTGCTTTATGCGGGATGAATCTTGTTCTCAACTGCGCCGTGACATTGAAAATTCTTTTAAATTTACTTTTGATTATATTTAAGGATAATAACTATTAATATAAGTTAACTGATGTGTAGGTACCAATCACGTCACTGACTGTGTTTTGGGTAGCCTAGATATGGTAGCGGAGGAAACGTTCGTTACGTGTCAGTGACTGCGGAATCTACTCTGTACTGTGTATTGATATCGCAGTGTACGAGTCACTGAGTAGAAAAACACGTACAATATATTATATTGTCATCATTGTACATCTAAATTTACAACTTAGATGTCGGTACTACAATATGTAATGTGTTCACTAATACGAAATATTTTGAATTTATATCTGTATTAGATATAAATTAATATAATATGTCTTTTATTATAACAGAGTAGGCAGTGGGAACAGCAGGAGCTGTGGGTACCTCGTGTTGAGTGGTGGAATTCAACGCCACGCTTGCCTAGTTACCCGAGCTAAGAAAATGGAAATGAAGAAAACCATCTTCCCCAAGTGGAAATTGAATCCACAAACCGTGGCGTTTGCAGACAGACGCCACTCCTTCGCGTCGCGACGGTCCTCATAAATGTAACAACGTTTAAAGTTAAGCTTAGTTATGTGATGTAATATTAAATTTTACTAGCTTAATTTCTATCAGTCCCCAAAGTATTTTTTCTTTATTTTTTTTATAGCTTCACGCTTTATCCCGCACATGGCAGGATAGGCAAAGGGAACTGCAGCAACCATGTGAACCTAGTGTAAAGACACTCCGTTGTTTTGTCCCTGCTTTTTCCGTCCCCGTCTTCCGCCATTTTCGAGGTATAGCGTGTTAAGTGGCGGAACTCAACGCCGCGTTTTTGCCTAGTTTCCAGAGCGAAGAAAATGGAAATAGAAAAAATCTATCTCCCCCGAGTGGGGATCGAACCCACAAACCGTCACGTTTACAGGCTTGCTTACGCCTCTGCGTCACGGCGGTCCTCAAAATAATAATTAAATAATATTAGTAATTTTTACCAAAGTATTTTTTTATTAACAATCAAATAGAAATGTAGATATACATAGAAATTGTGTTTAAATCGAAATCACTGACAAAATATGAGCAGGGTAATTGTGTTATATCATACACGGTACAAAATATGGAAGCCTCGTAAGCTCGCACGACTGTGAAGCCGCACAAATATTTCGCTTGCGGGAAAATTAATATGATAAACAAAATACAATAGAGCCGTCGCCGGGCGCTTCTCTTTAACCGTTTGTCTGTATAGTGTTATATCAGAGGAGTTGGTGTGAATCGTGCAGCAATTAGTATTTACTGGTAGATACCTCGTAGACGTTTATTACACACGCGCCTTTTAGATTAAGCTCGAAGTTTAAGAGTTGTGTTATAGAAAAAGTACAGAGTATTGATTGAAAAGGGAAATGAAGGTTCAGTTATTTTTGAGGTATTTATTACAATGTGGATGAAGAGTTAATTTCTCAAAAGATTACATTTCACCGAATGACAGTACAAAGATATCTTAAATTATCTACTATGTGCGCGTTTTCATCTAACTAAATGTGGTGTACAGAAATACACAATACAACTAAATAAGACTTTATACAATATTTAAAATGCTTAGCAAATAAAAGTCTCATAAAATCTCAAACAATCAAATCACACTCAATCACAATTCGCCTTTATAACTGTGTGTATGATTATACAGGTATAATGTTAAAAGTGTCTTATTTTCGTTTAGGAAAACCACATTAAAAGTTCGGATTTTAATTTTTCATCATAGAGATTAAAATTTGAAAATTTTAGATGCTTTTATATCTCGAAAAAAAATGTGCTTCTTCGGAAATAATCGACTTCTTGCCATAGTTAAACAGGCACATCGTGGCATATTTGAATAATTACTACGCGTTAAGAAAACTCCTTACTTATGAAAAATCAACACGAACGTAATAAATCAATATTCAAAATGATAACCATAATGTAAAGTCAGTCAACCGTTATTAGTCTAAGGTGACATAGAAGATACATACAATAACAAAACATCACTAGCGTCGTCTGTTTGTAGCCAACAAATAAATCTAGCAAATACAGCCATCTGTGTAGATAAAGATAACTGAAATTTGTCGTCACAATTTTCATGTATTGAAAAATCCCTGTACAAGATCGTGAAACCATCACATCTTGTATCTTTACTGATACCTTACTTTGTTATACTAGTTTCAACTTTATGCTGTAATGTAGTAAGATCTAAATTGTCTGGAATCGACAAGTCAGAAAGTTTCACAGTAAAATGTGGCCACAGCCCACAGTCTCTTACTGCAAGTCGCTCGTTTGCTTATCACAGAACAACATCTTGTACGTTATCGAACAATTGAATAGAATATTGCGTTTTTGTTTTCGAATTTTGAACGGAACGCTTTCAGTTTCATAAAAGCTCTTACAAAACTACAAATACAAAATACGTTTTATCGTTCATTCATATGTGGTAGTGGTATTAGTGATGTACTCTACGTTGCTAAAGGAGAAGAAATTTATTAGCGTTACATAATTATAGTTCAATATGAACATACCTGTCATACAATAAATAGGAGACTCCTTTGCTGAAAAGCTAATATTTTCTCTATCACTCATGTATACAATTTGAAAACTTTAATTGCATAGATCAAAAAAGTAGATGCTGTGACGAATGTCGTAGGTACATATTTTTTACTTCTATCATAATAATTAACATTACTTCAAACAAATTTATGGATATTGTCGTCATTTTCAAACATTAGTTTTCCAAAGTACTTAAAATGAAACAAGATCCTAAAGTTATATCTGTAAGGAGCTTGATCTTGAACTTTAAGTTATTGTGGCATCGCAATGCGCCGTTAATGAGATTAACTCGTTTGGTGACCGCAGAGGCCGAGCTTGTTGCTTGTCTCGCTTGTAAAATATGTTTTTAGTTCAAGTATTATGTGTATATATATATATATATATATATATATATATATATATATATATATATATATATATATATATATATATATATATATATATATATATATATATATATATATATATATATATATATATATATATATATATATATATATATATATATATATACATATATATATATATATATATATATATATATATACAATATAAATCTTAGATCGAAAATATTAGATATAGCCACGCATTTAAAAATCTATAGTCTGCTAGTGACACAGACCAAACAAATCCATCGATACCAAGTAACAGTTCTACCCTAGAGAGATTCACCACCTTAGAAGTTGTAAAGAGAATGGAAAACTTGAAATCTGGAAAAACCAACGGGCCAGACGAGATTCCCAATGATGCAATCAAAGCAGGGAGATTACTACTAGCAGGCCCTATAACAACACTGTTTAATAAAATCTTGGACGAACATAGAATTCCGGTAATGTGGGCAAAATCTTACATAAAACTTCTATACAAAAAAATGGTTGCCTGTAAAGTGGGTTTTACGGGCGAAAATTTTACGTGACAACGTCTTTTTCTCGGTAGAATATTTATTGATATGATTAATAATTATAATATAAATTGCACAAATTTTAACTATAGAAAATATATTTTGTTTACTAAAACATTGTACATGTGTCAAGTGATACGCGCGGCGGACCGATCATAGTTCGGTGACAGTTGACACACCGTTACGTTACCTTTTTCATATGTGACTCCGAGCCGCAACCTAATTTAGTGACGTTGTCACATCAAAAGGTAACCCAGCCGATATTAATAATTACAGACCAATCAGTCTCCAATCAAATCTGTATAAGTTATTCGTATCCTGTCTGGAAAACCGCCTTGCATTATTTACTGAAAAATACCAACCACCAGAGCAAGCAGGCTTTAGAACAAGTTACTCTACCATAGATCACATCCACACGTTAAATCTTGTTATAGAGAAATATGAAGAAAAAAGACAGCCACTATATCTGGCATTTATAGACTTTGCTAAAGCCTTTGACTCTATTTCCCATAAGAGCATATGGACAGCACTATATGAATGTGACGTTCCATTCGAAACCATCCTACTTATAAAAGACATATATAACAAAAGTGTAAGCCACGTAAAAATGGAGAAATTAGGCCCTGAAATAAAACTATGTAGAGGCGTCAGACAGGGCGACCCCCTCTCGCCGAGGATAATTAACGCGGTCCTTCAATGTATTATGAAAAAACTAACGGGAACGAAAAGGCATATACATAAAGGGTGAATATTTAAGCAACCTTAGATTTGCAGACGATATCATACTTTTCTCAGAATCAGCAACCCAATTGAATGTAATGGTCAACGAGTTACATGCTGTTAGCAGTGAAATCGGCTTAGAATTAAATACATCTAAAACAAAAATCATGACTAACTCAGATATAAGACCTATCATCATCAACAACTCAACACTGGATTATGTACAAGAGTATGTATACTTGGGTAAGTTGATATCGTTTGCAAAAACTAGACATATGGACGAAATAAATAGGCGAATAAACATAACATGGAACAAGTTCTGGAGCTTCAAAGAGATAAATCTTTATCTCTTTGAAGTTTGACTTAAATCAAACGCCCCAATAAAAATCAAGAAAAAAGTTCTAGACTCATGCCTATTACCATGTCTTACTTACGCATGTCAAACATGGATTTTCAATAACCAAACACAAAAGAAAATAGAGGTATGTCAACGCTCAATGGAGCGCAGTATACTGAACATAAAGAGAAAAGACAAGAAAAAATGTGCCATCATAAGGAAATCCACTAATGTTATTGACGCCTTAAAACACTGCATAAAACTCAAATGGAAGTGGGCTGTCCACAATGCTCGTATGAACAAAGAAAAATGGACTAGGAAAGTAACCACCTGGGCAGGACCACCCGGTAAAAGGAACAGAGGAAGACCGAAGGAGAGATGGTTGGATGAGATAATAACATTAGCCGGAACTAACTGGAACACAAAAGCTGAAGATAGAGTAGCCTGGAGAAAATTGGCGGAGGCCTTTACTCGTTGAGGGGTCCTTAATAGTTTTCAAAAGCAATATAGTATATATTTTCCAATTGTAAATAATAATTAATAATACCAAATAATATATATTCAAATGTTATTTTACTACTACTAAACTATATTATAAAGTACTAAATTGTATTATATTAGATTGTATTAATTTAAATTTCTGAATTTGTAATGCAAATTATTTATTATGTTAATAATTATTAAAGTTGCTGAAAATAATAATGTTAATGAAATTATTGTTAATTATAGTATACTATAATAAATGTACTATATACATTTTCTGGTAGCAGAGTGTGGTTTAACTATATACTATATACATATATATATATATATATATATATATATATATATATATATATATATATATATATATATATATATATATATATATATATATATATATATATATATATATATATATATATATATATATATATATATATATATATATATATATATATATATATATATATGTATATAGTATATAGTGAAACTACGCTCTGCTACCAGAAAATGTATATAGTATATAGTGAATATAATGAACTGCGTTCTGCTACCAAAAAATGTATATTTTAGGGGGTAGGGTTATGCTGCAATTGTGGAAGCGTGCTGAGGGGGAGGTTATTTATTAATTATTTACCTTATAGTCGGTCTTAGGATAATAGAAAGTGTACAGTACCTTATCTTCATAATTCACAACACAAACACTGATTGTTCACGGCCGCCATGGCATGCTTCACATTAGTCTTCTTCACTTAGGGTTACTTGCACTATTATCTTTTGTAGGTTTGTCTTTGTCAGGTTCAATATCAAGAGGGAATACACAAAAGGGAAATCAAATAAGGCTGAGGGAAAATCACACCGCTAATTAATATATCGACTCAGGAAGGACGTGCGCTCGCGTCGGCCGTCTCACGTGCCCCTTTTACTACTTCTCCACAACTACTGGGCTACTACTGCTCGCGCGGGGTGTTCGCACAAGACTCTAAACTAGTCGGGCTTGCCATATATGAACAAACATAGCCCCCGCCCTAAACATCTAATGTTTACGAGAAAATGGGAGTAGCTAACTAATAGGTAGACGAACTAATTTGGTTAAGGCTCTCTTTAGGATACCTGTCGATGTCTTAACATCGACCACACGCACAACGCTATCTTTACCAGGATAAATTTGGGAAATGCGACCACGTCGCCACTGTAAAGGGAGTAAATTATCATCTTTTATGAGGACTAGCTCGCCTACTGTTGGAGGATTCACTGGATCAGTCCACTTCTGCCTAGTCTGCAGAGTGTATAGGTACTCTAACTGCCTGCTAAAAATGTTGAGTTATCTGTTGCACTACTTGAAAACGGGTTAAACGATTAATTTTTACATTGTTATAGGGATACTCCGGCAAAGCACTAAGAGGTTGGCCAATCAAAAAATGACCATGCGTCAAAACTTCGAGATCGTTAGGGTCATTAGATAAGGGACATAACGGCCGGGAATTTAATACCGCTTCAATTTTAACAAAAATTGTAGTTAATTCCTCGAATGTTAAAGGAATTTCATAAACGACCACCGAATCTGATGATTCCTTCTTTGTCAAGAAAGAGTGAGAGTCGTCTTAGGGAAGACCGCAAGGAAACGCTACGCGCTAACGCGATAAGGATACAGATAGCTCAACGGGTAAGTTTCGGGTTTTATTTATAAATCTCACCATCGTTATCTAAGGGGTAAGCAATCATGGTTTGAGGGGTCTCTTCAACCTTCCAGAATTTCTCGATGAGACAGGTAAGGATATTCCAGTCCAGTTCCAGTTCCAGGGGCACTAATTCACCATAATCGGCAGCGACTGGACCGCAAACAATATAACCAAAAATTGTAGATAAAGCAGTAAGGCCGTTAAAGTTAAATATTTTATCTTGTAATAAAAGCGCGCCGAACACGTCAGCACCCAATAGTATATCTATCGGGCCAGGCTTATTATAGGTAGGGTCAGCAAGGGAAAAATCACTACTAGGAAAAAACACAGACTCAGGGAACTCAAACTCAGGATGCGTACCGGCAATCACATCTATAACCATAGCAGAGGTTGACACCTCAGGGAAGGAATTATACAAAGGTTTAAAACACAGGGAAATAGAACCACGGGAAACCACTAACGGAATATTACCTATGCCACGTACAGGGGCACAGGAGGGGGAGATGGTCAAATTGAGGTAATTAACAACAAGATCGGTTGTAATGAGGCAACCCTGGGCACCGGTATCACATAAGGCACGCGCTTTAATATAATAACCACTAGCTGTTTTAACGTGTAATTTAACAGTAGGCAACAATATAAGGGAATTGGGTGAGATATTAACGCAAGGGGAAGGGGGAGTAATACAAGTATCTAGCTATGTGGGTCTATCTTCTCTATTATAGGAATTATCACTATATCTAATATTGGTTTCAACATGTCTAGGTTGGGGCGGAGCATTTCCTCGGGGGGGGAGAAGTTCTCTGGGAATGTCGTTGGTGGGAACGCTGGTGTTGTGAAGGGGAGTATTTCTTATGCTGGCCCCCGCCCATGTGGGGACCGCGGGAAGAAGCAGGACGGGTACGCAGATAATTGCGTTCATTAAATTTCAAATTATAATTATAATTGCGTTTGGATGAGCGGGGGTACATTGGGTTACGGGAATCATTAAAGCATAGCATAGTGTGATGGGATGAGCGACCGCAGGTTGAACATTGATAGTCTCGCTTGCACATAAGAATTGGATGTTTGTCCAAACACCTATAACATAACCGGGAATGTTTTACAAATTCCGATCTTTCTCTAGGATTCATAGCTCTAAATTCGGGACATTCACGGAGGTAATGGGAAGAGGAAGCACACAGGTAACATTTTTTACTATTATTTATTACAGGTAATATTTTTTGTCTATTATCTAATATAGGGGAGGGAGGAGCCGCAAAGTAAATATGTTTAGGTACAGTACTTTTAAATTTCGTCAGGTTAGAATCTACAAGGGAGGTGTTGCCAACGTTGTCATGGTGACGACATTCGTCTTCCAAAAAGGTAATAAGATTTTTAAAGGTAGGTAATTCATTAGCGTCACCGCCATAACAACGCTCAAAACGGGATTTCAAATCAGAGGGAAGCTTAGTCAAACATATATGTACTAACATATAAGACCATGAGGAGACGGGTAACTCTAAACGTTCTAAACAGCGATAGGCAGTTAACAAGGGGTTTAAGAAGGCCGCACGCAAACCTGTAAATTTATTCGAAATCTCCGGCAGGGTAAGTATCTGGGTTATGTAGGTATCAGCAAGAACCCGTGTATTGTGATACCGCTGTTTCAACAATTCACGAGCAACTTCATAGTTGCCTTCTTCAATTTTTAAATGTAGCAACAACCGCTTAGGTTCATCTGCTAAGGATCCAACTAAGTACTGCAATTTCATTGTGGAGGTCAAATGGTGTTGGGAATCTACTACACTGTCAAACTGGTCAATAAAACTTATCCAGGAATCAGGACGTCCATCAAACTTAGGGATAGGTAAATCAGGTAATCTATTATAAGGAGTTCGCTCAGTAATATTTCTACTACTCATTCTTACGGGTGTACTGGCCATGACAGGATCAACTACGGGAGCAGGTGGGCACAACTCTAACTGACGCACCCGGAGGTCGTCTATTTTCTTATTTACTAAACGCACTTCCCTTTTTACATAACTAATTTCTTGGTAATCGATAGCCGGGTCTAACCCACCCAGGAGCACTGAGGACGCGTTTACAAATAAATTACAATGAGAATCTAAATCCTTGAACCTAACTAATAATCTAGGTATTTCAGAAGTGCCAAGAAGTTCCGAGGTATCGGCAATCCAATCGGAAACAAAGCGTACCACACCTATATTTTTTCTATATTCTGCGCTTTCCGTATATAAGGAACATTTTACTGTTTCATCATGAGTAGCCATTTTAAATTATCAAGTAAACTAATAACTGAACTAAAATATTAAAAATCAATAAACGCGTAATAAACAATGAACCCACTACCAACGGGCGAGATCAGAAATCAAGTAAACAAATAACTCAACTAAAATATTAAAAAAATAATAAACTCGTAATAAACAATGAACCCACTACCAACGGGCGAAATCAGAAATCAAGTAAACAAATAACTCAACTAAAATATTAAAAAAATAATAAACTCGTAATAAACAATGAATCCACAACATCTGGCGAGATAAGAAACCAGTTACGCGTCGAGTCGGCAATCTACTATATCGCAATATAATAAAATACTATGATATATAATATGACTACGATTAAGGCTTAAACTTCATTTAAATAAAAATAAAAGGAAAAAGGGTAACAATAAAAGTGTAGGGATAATATTTTAAAGTAAGTTAGTTTTTTAAGGAAATTATATTAAAATATTTTAACTAACTTCAATTATAATTTAAAACGGGATAGGTAATAACGTATAGGCGTAATATTATAAAATATATGTAACCATATTATGTGTATTTATTATATTTCATATTTAATATATAAAATTATATTCAATATTTATTTATATATTTTACACATTATACATTCACCCTACACAATTATATATTCAATATTATATGTATAAAAATTTCATATAACATTATTTTTTAAACAACTCGATGCGAACACGTTTTAAAAGGTTAGGAAATCAAATTATATTGTAATTATGCGTTAGGTACCAAATTAAGAGCCAAAATACCAAAACGGGAGAATAACACTGTAATGAAAGGGACTCAGGGGCATGAAACTACGCTATAATCAGGGGGACTCAGAGGGATTAAACCACGCTATAATTAAGGGGGCCCAGAGGGATGAAAACCACGCTCTGCTACCAGAAAATGTATATAGTATATAGTGAACCACGCCCTGCTACCAGAAAATGTATATTGAATAGTGGAGGGTAGGGTGTGCCGCATTTGTTACCACAAATGAGCGAGAGTGCTGAGGGGGAGGTTATTTATTAATTATTTACCTTATAGTAGGTCTTAGGATAATAGAAATTGTACAGTACCTTATCTTCATGATTCACAACACAAACACTGATTGTTCCCGGCCGCCATGGAATGTTTCACTTGAGTCTTCTTCACTAGGGGTTACTTGCACTATTATCTTTTGTAGGTTTGTCTTTGTCAGGTTCAATATCAAGAGGGAATACACAAAAGGGAAATCAAATAAGGCTGAGGGAAAATCACACCGCTAATTAATATATCGATTCAGGAAGGACGTGCGCTCGCGTCGGCCGTCTCACGTGCCCCTTTTTACTACTTCTCGACAACTACTACTAACTACTACAGACCGCTCGCGCGGGGTGTTCGCACCAGACTCTAAACTAGTCTGGGATGCCATATATAAACAAACATAGCCCCCGCCCTAAACATCTAATGTTTACGAGAAAATGGGAGTAGCTAACTAATAGGTAGACGAACTAATTTGGTTAAGGCTCTCTTTAGGATACCTGTCGATGTCTTAACATCGACCACACGCACAACGCTATCTTTAGCAGGATAAATTTGGGAAATGCGACCACGTCGCCACTGTAAAGGGGGTAAATTATCATCTTTGATGAGGACTAGCTCGCCTACTGTTGGAGGATTCACTGGATCAGTCCACTTCTGCCTAGTCTGCAGAGTGTATAGGTACTCTAACTGCCTATATATATATATATATATATATATATATATATATATATATATATATATATATATATATATATATATATATATATATATATATATATATATATATATATATATATATATATATATATATATATAGTGTAATTTTTACACCTACAGGCAGCGGTACAGCGCTGGAATACGTGGGAATGGTAAGATAATGTAGGTTACAGTTACTGTGGTGGTCGGGTTGCAGAAGTGATTGAATTCAGTAATTTATTAATATCGTGTTAGTAACATACGATATGATATATCCAATATTGTCAATATAATATAATTTTATGAGTATTCAATCTCACTGACAACAATTGTTTAAAAATATACATTAAAATTAAAGCTAATGACAATCGTTACGCACGAAGTTGTAATAAAATGGACTACATCGTGACCATAGCCAGTAGTGAATGAATATGAGACATTTTACTGATGTACTAATATATAGGATTACATCTACAATGCCTTTAACATAAATTTACATGGCAAAGTGTAAAACGGAGTGATTCAACACTCTCTGTATCTCTGTATCTGTGTGTGCGTGTGCTTGTAGTATGTAAGTAAATATCACGGTACAATCAGTGAACACAAACTTTGAATACAAAGGCTCTGAAATGGTAATGAGTTAGAGACACATTTCTGGAAATATAAGTTACCTTAATGTCTTTAATAATACATTTATTTGTCCCGCAGAGCCCGCGAGTCCCGGCTCTCGAGCGTTTAGCAATTTAAATACTGCGACTCCATAGAGCCTCCATTTACCCCTTTTTGATGAATTAATCTAAATAATTAACACCGGTTCCTATTGTCTGTGCGCCATTCCATACTCTACACCCCTCGAGTAGGGTCCACAGTGTCTGTCGCATCTTAAGACCTTTCTACAAGAGTATGTTTATATTACGGAAATACAGAAAAATAGCCATTGTTAGAATTTTTTAAGTAATTGCCATTTAATAATTTTTTTATATATCTGAAATATTTTTTTATAACTTATACGAGTACAAATATTCCTAGAATATTTTATATACGAATATCTTTCTATATTCTTTAACTTTAACTTAATTGTTTCTACCTCAAATGACTTAATGATTATTTTGTTCAGACTGCCATCTTGTTACTACTCTAACGTGATTGTTAACGTAAGGGACCTTACGTCGTCCTCGTCTCCTCAGTATCGACATTACAATGACACTAGCGGCAACGTCGCCGCTCGAAGCGTGCTTCACGTAGAGTGCGTTTTCGTGTAACACCTTACACTCTTATATTTGAATTCATTTATTCCTACAAACACAGTCTGTACTGTACTATTTACTTGTATATGAACACTATTTTGTACACCGTTGCTGGGAGTCGATAGGTGTTGTTTTAGATATCTTATTTTATATTTAAAACAAACAACTGTATTTTACATGACTTGACAATTTGTAAAACGAATATAACGCTTTAAAATACTTAGATAGAGAAGTAGAGTAATATCTTGAAGAAGATTAAGTGTAATTATTATTCAAGAATAATAATATGTAATCAAAATGCAAGCTTTTTAATTATTAATCATTCAAATATGACTGACAACATAGGCTGGCTAAATATACGAGTCAACTAACTGCTAGCTTTTACCAAAAAATTCCCTCCCGCAAATAAAAGAAATGTTCTGTAGTTCACATTGAAAGGATTAGGTCATAGCCTTCATCGATAAACGGATTATCCATGCAATGAAACCACCTGGTCACCTTCAAAATATAAACATAAAAGCATAGATTAAATTAGGCCATGTTTGTAGACGAGGCCTGTTGTTAGATATCATCTATGACATTTCAATAAATGCATTTATAGTGACAAGTTATGTTCGATTAGCATAGAAAGGAGAAATATTTTATAATATTCTGTAATACTTACTAATAAACATCGGTAATTACTGTGTGATTATACATTATGAATACAGTAATATCGACGAGTGCCCTCGCTCATTGTAACGTGACGATGTTCACACGATTATTTAAATTGCTTTTAAAAGTAGCTATAATTTATTAATAATATGTGATATGGATGTAATCGTAAGACATTGTGGCTCAGCGCACAGCTTATACTGCGAAAGCAGTGGATTGTGGATTCGATTCCCAGTCAGAAGACTAAATTGTCTTTGCAACACCTAACACATCGACTTTCACTACTTAGTACTTGTCACCGCCTGAGTCTTGAAATTGGGCAGTGACTAGGTGAATGCAGATCACAGTTTTAACACGAGGTTTCTCTGTTCGCTCTGTTTAAACATAATTATCAAGTTTCAAATGAGAATATTGTTACAAAAGAATTTTATTTAACTGGAATCTATAGAGGTTTTGAATATGCTAAGAGACGTAAAATTCATACTCTTTGGGAAGAGTGAGACAGACAGATGGGCAACAAAGTGATCAAACGAAGGTTTTAAGACGTGGAACCCTAAATACATTACGTAATACAATAATGAAAATAATAAAAAATAACCATGTGTCTTTAACAAGTAATCAATTAATAGGCTTTACACATCTATATGTTAGACAGATCGATAACGAATCGAATATAACCACTTTTATTTCATTTTACGTTACCTGGAATATATGCACACGTAAAACACTTGCGTACATTACTTTAAAATTAATATTCACTACACAATTTGCGAAACGAAATAAATCAGAGCGTGTTCCTTTGAATTACGAATACATAACAAAATGAAATAAAATAATACAAAAATGGCATTGTAGGACCGTCGTGGCGTAGAGGCGCAACGTCTGCCTGTCACGCAGCTAACGCGACGGTTTCTGGGTTCGATCCCCAGTCGGGGAAGATGGATTTTTCTATTTCCATTTTCTTCGCTCTGGCAATTAAGGCAAAGCGCGGCGTTGAGTTCCGCCACTTAACACGCAATGCCTCGAAAAAGGCGGAAAGCGGGGACGGAGAAAGCAGGGACTAAGCAACGGACTGTCTTAACACTAGGTTCATATGGTTCCTGCAGTTCCCTCTGCCTACCCTGCCATGTGCGGGATAAAGCGTGAAGCTACATAACAAAATGAAATAAAATAATACAAAAATGGCATTATTAGTAATTCTCTTCACACATGTGTTATATATTTATTTTATTACTCAATAAAATATTTTAAAATAGAAAATATGATTTTATCGAATATAATGGCTTTAATTTCATTAAACAGGTACTTGTGTGTCGATGCACATAGAGGACGAAACACGTACCTACTTGTAGCTACGAGTAGAGGTGGCATACGTTAAGTAAGCTACTTCAAGTTCTAACGACAAATACTATTGCATATAACATTACTTAACACTCAACTTGACTGGTTAAAGTCAATTCCTTTTATCTTACTAAGCCTGAGAAGTCATCTTTGGCTGTATAAATAACAAATGATTGTATGAATTTTAGCCGAATGAGCATTGAACCCGACATCATCGTTATCATCTTAATGCAGTCTGATGTACAACGGCGGTCCATTGTGATGTTGTATTTGTAAAAAAATAATCAATTACTAGCCAGATCTCCAACGGACTAAAGCTATAGGCGAGTGCACCTCACAATAAATGAGCCGTTTCTTACAAACACATTGCTTTTTTTTACAATATACATTCGTATTTACTAAATTTATGAGTAGATATATAATATCCAGGTTAAACATAAGATAAGTAGATCTTAATATTTTCTCTACAACTGTGATATACAAGCACTAAAGCACTAATTCCTATGACATCGCGTGTGTCTCGTGTATGAGACCGTCTTATGTACATTGTAGTCATGTACCTAATGATGTCCGCATCCCGCCCGCCCTGTTGCGGTCACCGGTCAGCGGTCGCCGGCAAATGCCAAAGTGCCCTGTAACTTGTACTGTGGATATATGTTAGTATTACTCTGCACTCTGCACTCTGCACTCTGCATTGAGTGCGACTGTTAACATGCAACGTCTCGAGATGTCGTATGGGTCGTAAAGTTTCCTATACTTGTCTCACTTAACTGAAATGATTATTTAGCGTTAAATTCAAAGTAATCTTTGTTAGCTTCACGCTGTATCCCGCACATGGGCAGGGTAGGCAGAGGGAACTGCAGGAACCATAAGAACCTAGTGTTAAGACACGCCGTTGCTTAGTCCCTGCTTTTATCCGTCCCCGCTTTCCGCCATTTTCGAGGTTGCCATTGCGTGTTGAGTGGCGGAACTCAACGCCGCGCACGCGCGCGCTTTGTTGGAAATCTGTGTGTATGTGTGTGTGTGTTATTACTTAACACCTTATGTAAGCCTCTCTTAGTACAGGTCTCTTAATGTTTATTATAAGTGGAAATATTGTAATTAAATAGCTGTTGTAGGTTATACTTGTGGCGGTCGTCCACGCCGCGCGATGTCGTTAGAATCTTGTTCGAACTAATTAGCGCTAACCCCGAGCTGCTCTTTTTCATCGATCCTCGGAATAATTAATGTCGATCGAAGTTCTGATCATTTTTATTGTATTGGAGCTTAAAAAGTTACACTTTATGGTAATTGGTTCAAGCAAAATACATTAGTCTGAGAGTACGTTGCGTTCGTGCAAGAAAATTGTAAAACTCCTCCAACTGTCGTCGTCGCGGTGCATCGGGATTAGATAATGAAATAACTTGCTGTATTAAAAGTTGGTCAACGTGCAGTCGCGAGATGACACTGTCTGCAACAGAAGGTTGTTATAATCGAGCGTAAGAATTCTGATCATTTTTATTGTATTGGAGCTTAAAATAATTTAGGAAATGTAAGCAAAATACATTAGTTTGAGTGTAGGTTGCTTCGTAGATAATTTTAAACCCTCCAACGGTCGTCGTCGGGTAATGGTCATTAGATAATGAAATACTTGCTCAAAAAAATTGTTGGTCATTTTGCAGGCAAAGAATGACACTGTCTGCAACTGCATTATAATGAAGCGCAAGTTAAACTATCTAAAGAATTATTTTTTTCTAGTATGTAAAATTTTAGAAATGCAAACACGTAGATATTCTATATTATGTGTAGGTATATACCTAGGTAAGCATTACCCTAGAGGTTAGACACTCGGCTACTTGTCGCTTGCTTTTTTTTTCCGCTCAAGTATTGATGTTTATAGAAGGAAAAAACCTTTTCGCTTACAATGGCCAGAGCGAAGAAATAATAGAAATCATCTTTCACGCTGGGGATAAACCCGAAACGCGTTAGTCGCGTTACAATTAGGTTGTGATGCCCCCGACGGTTTCCTTAACTCACGGTGTTCGAGTTGACTTATAGGTAGTATGATAATTGTAGTGCTTCAGTGGGTTCCTTAACCCGTCCCCAGCCCAGTTACGATTCAGGCGGAAAACGATAAATGGAGTGTCTTGACACTAAATTTGATCTACCTACCCTGCAATGTGCGACTGCGACAAAGTGAAGTTATAGACATATAGCTATATGACGTTCTTGCTGAGCTCGACTCTTCCACCTGACTGCAGAATTTGATTACTAGATTACTAAAATTAATTTTACTATACACGTTATATATGTAGTAATTCGACTTATTTCATTTCCGTAAAGAGTATACATATATGAGACAAATTAATTTAATTATACTGAAATATCTTAAATTTTAAATTAGAAGTGATTTTTTGAAGCAATTATAACGCTCTCTATGTAAGCCCATATATGTAAGCCCATTATACACAAAATTTCCGTATTAAATGTTTGGCAAAACACATTGTTTCCGCAATAGATGTCATAAATTTGGTCCATGCGGATGTACTGCGAGCGAGCTGAGCGATCTGCACAATACTGGTATTAAATATTTTACGAAAATTTTATAAAAAGTTTATCTTCTAAGCACTATTAAACCATCAAGATCGCACAGAGCATATCCTGCATATTTTCTTCGCGTGGTAAACTGAAATGAGAGGCGTCGTTAAGGCGGCTACACAGATTATTGTTATATGTGAAATTCTGTCAGAAAGTAGAAAAGTTTACACTAGGGTCTTTTCGTTTTTTCCGCTACAATTAAAAACGAATGACGATCAACTTGTCTTTTCTTCTGTGTCTTTTACGTAAATAAACGTAAACAAATATATTTTAAGGACTCTTCTAAAAAGTAAACTTAACTTGACCTTTGAGACAACAAATTATATTATACCTAGATCACTCGGTTGAATAAAATGTTATTCGTTAAGTATTTAATGATGGTCGTAATTCTCCCGCAACGTAAAATACGTTTCGAGTTTCGATACAAGTGTCTTATTTACTGACACCGTTATTCGTCAAGGATCTAATTATATATATTCGGGGAACTAACAATGTTGTATATATTTAAAATGTTTCAAGTGTTAATCCACTCTAAGGATAGAAAAAATACTTAAAGAAGGGAAGAACATGTATTCTCTAAGTTTCTTTACAATATTGTATTCAAAGACACATCAAAATTTTACATTTCGTTATCACCAGAATGCAAGTATTGACTTTACCTTATTTTAATTTAAAAAACATTATTTAAAAAAATGTGTGGCTGAGAGCGCGTCTGGCAACAATGCGATATTAATTATGATTATATATAATATTACAAACGGCAAATAAAATTGAGATAGAGTCAACAAATGGGAATTAAATCAACTTGGATGAGTTAAGTTAACTAAGTCAATATTTAAAAGCTTTTGTCATGTAAAATGAGCTCAGCTTTAAGATATCGATTAGAATAAGCGTTGATGTTATAACATATCACCTCATATGGAGCGTTTTGGACTCGCTCGCCAACACCTGGCTACCCCGCGTACACGGGACTTTGGAGTGTACGCGTACGTTCTGCGTTCTGTACACATTGGTGTACTCAGCGGTATTGATATTTCTATTTACCATACGTTTCGCAAAATACAGGATTTGTTTTTACAAATTTCGTAAAAAAGGCAAAATGACTAAGCGTATTATATTATTTTTTTATATATTTGTTTTAAAATTGTTTCAAAAGTCAAAGTGTTGTCGCTTTGCTCAGTCAGTTACTTTCTCTAGGACCATGTGCGAAGCCGATAGAAGTACAGTAGAAATCTTTAACTGTACTCGACGACACTCTCTCACCCACCAGTACATGTATATATGTATCCTTATATAAATACATGTAGTAATTATTTATTTTAAAGCAATCCCCATTATTCAAAGTTCATGGTCAACGTGACAAATCGTTTAAAAGATTAAATGAAAGTTAGACGCGAATTGCCTCAATCACCAAATATGGGCAGAGCTTTGTTTGCGGCGTGAGCTTTATCTGTACACACACACACATACCCCTACGGCAAACACCGGACTTGCTTTATTTTATTACAATAATATAAAACTGTAGGTAAAGTATTGCTGATATTTATTAAATTTTTTTGCTGTGTTTTTTCGTATACATTTTTTAATTGTCTGATGGTACTTCTATCCGATTAGTATTTGTTTTAGGCAAGCAGATCTGCTCTATAGCGTTTATTTATTATGAGCATCCATTAAAATTAGAAGTGATTGTGCGCTTACGTTGGATGAACATGCTGTGTTACATATTTATTATTTGAAAATAAAACTCAAAAGCTTCTTACGTTATTTACATTGCGAGTATTAAGGTAGAAAACGTACATCAAATTGAATACAGTTCAGCAATGTTTTGTATGCGAAGTAGAGGTGGTAATCACTTATTATTACCAAGAATATTTTTGTTACAAATATGACAAGGTGAAAAATTAATACAAAATATGTTCAGTGACTTTAATTATTATTTTATTGTATTTATTACACATATACCCTCGTAGCGTACCTGGCTAGCCGTCGTCTGACTGTTGGCGCTGTGATCGTGAGGTACGTCAAAGTGATTCTATTAAAACAATTTACATTTTGCTGCTCTGGAAGAGAGTGAGCAGCGTTGAGTCCACTATATAATACACGATGATTTAAGAAAGATGAAAAATGCATTGGTCTCAACAGAATTGCTTTTGCTTACTCTGCTGTAACAGACAAAGGTGCACTTTCACATAAACTTCTTGCATACGTACAAGAGGGGAGAGGGAGTAAATAAAACTCATTTCAGCTTCGGATAAACTTTTATTGGACAAACGTTAACATCGAACGAAGCCCTCAATGTACATTAACTTTACTAAAATAAAGTAGTCCATATATAGTTATAGTTATGATATAATTACTTCAACTAACTATCAAATACATAGGTACTCATACATAGTCACACCGGCCCGACTCCTCTCCTTCTTTCCGATAACCCGCTTACATCTACGTATACAGATCGTAAAAATAAACCTATTGAATATTATGTACTTTACTTTCTCTTCTACAAGTGGAACGTTCAAAAACACTTGTCACTCGGCGAGTTAAGCGTTTTGAAGTGATTCCCGAAGTAGTTAAGAACTTTACTAGATATTAGTATAACAAGTTAACTCTAGAAGGTGACATTAAGAGCTACATTTGTACGAACGAACCAATCGGAATGAAAAGTAAAAGTAACAACTCATTAGGAACTGATACCGCCGCGAAGCTCTCTCCGCCGGTCGCGGGCGGAGGGAGCTTACACTGAACTATTTGTAATAAACAAGAATAACCCATATATAAGACATGAATAGCGTAATTTAGATATGATTTGACTAGAGTATCGTATTGTACAGTCGCCAGATGTCTAGGCCTCGTCCCCGGTGGCTCCATCTGGAAACATAAAAATATTTAAGTGGAATTAACAATATCTTGTGTGTGTTGTCACCTTAGTGCTGAAATATATCACAAATTAAGAACCAATCAATTATAAAATACTTTAGAACAAAGTCTAATTTAGTTTTTGTCGCTTTATTTTTATAGTTTACTTGTAAACCCATAAGTTATATATATTTTACATATTTTTATGATTTATGATGTTTTAAAGAGTGAGGATAGAAAAATCTTTAAGTATAAGAAATGCAAACCCGTTCCCTCTTGCGATTCGTGCAAGAGGGCGCGGTTGCACGGTTCAAATTGTTATATATTTTCTTTAGGTGTATTTTACTGAACTTTGCAACATATGATAATAACACGGAAATAATGAACAGATGTAAAAAACAATATCTCTATATATACATATATACAAAATAGTACAAATGCATGGGTATCAAACTCGATGAGATACGAACTCGTACATATGGGATTCAAAATAAAGTGCAATTAATTTATGTTATTTTTTATCTACATCTATTATAAATATTTGCCATTACAAATTAAACCAAAGGCACATCCTGTTCACGATTTCTTCAACTAAATAAAACGAGGTGTTAATAGTACCTACGTATATGCGTATAGCACAAGTCTCGGTAGTAGGTCTCAGCGGACCGATTTACAACGCTTGGCTTTTGACGTCGCAGATACTTGTAAGAAACTGACTCAATGGTCCAAGATGAAAATAAGTGTACCCAAAACTGTAATATTATTAGAATATTTTATAAGCGTATATCTCGGAAATTTCAAAAATATCTTGATTTTTAACCGTCATAGTACGCAATTTTGTATGGTTTTTTAATCGTCTAGGGAGCAGATTTGCATCAGAAGTTGAGGTATTGCGTATCGAGTGACGAAATTAAACGCAGTTGAGTAAAAAGTGGGATGTACATCTACAGGCCAGTACCATTGATGGCCTCAATTATACTTTAAATATACAATATAAAAATTTATATTAATATTTGTAGTCAGTTGTAATTTACTCGCGCGGCAAATACTGTAAACACTGTATGTGTATATTTATTACGACATCAATTCCCTTTGGCCGCTTAAAGCCTTCAAGTCTATTTGCAAATTGTTTTGAAGTCAGTTAAGAATAAAGCGGATTTCGCTAAGCTGCTTTTCGTATGAATGGCTTGAAATGCGGCGATATTTAGAGATTAATTGTTTGCGTGGGACAAAGGGTGGAAGTGAGTGGGGGGGGGGGGGGTGCAGAGAGGCTTTACGCTGCAACATGTGATTAAACGTAACCACATGTTTATTACTCGATTATCATCAATACTTGGTACAGGAAAAGTCCAAAATACACAATATTTGTAGTAATAAATATTTTTTAAGTGCTGTTTGTACGATTTGGAGTGCAATATATCACTTTTACGCCGGTCATTGTATGTTATGAGCTCGTGGATTCTCGCGGTATTTGAATGTGGAGACAATTCAATAACAAATACAAAAAGCAATGTCACATTTTTTTTCGTAGCACTTTGCTAGTTAACATAGCTAGTTATTTTTTCAGACATAGTGAGATAAAACGAAACGATAGACCTAATTTATAAATAAATATTCTTCCGAAAAGAAATCGATCCCGCAATTTCGAGCTTACAATAAGTCTTAAATTAAATAGGTTAAGAAATAAGCAGTAAGTATGAATATAATTGAAAAATTTATCTTTTAAAGTCAAAAATGTTTAACACAAAAATTTCTCTGACAAATTTAACTTAATATTTATTAAAGCAATAACACACGGGACGAACTAAATTAAAATATTATGTAAATTATTGTTACAAATCTCCCTAAAGTCCCGTGTGAAGGGTGCTTAGGACCGACGATTATCTTTTATTGTATTAATGAACACTTTGTGTAGCAGCTTGTGTTTCTGTAGGGAATTTATTAAGGGCTTTTCAAATTGGCTTATAATGAGATTACATTTAACGTGGAAGCGCCGCGTTTGGTATTCTGTGTGTACTGGAACAGGCGCAGGTTTGACGAAGGTTCGCTGTTCGGTAGAACCTCGCTGGAGTCACATCTGGGAGACTATAAATATTTTTCTTTCTAAATTTTAAAAATATATAGATAGCCGCTATGTAATCTAAGTCAGTTATTTCTTTTGCATATACGAATAAAACACTTATAAACAAAAAATACATCTTTTTCTAGGCGCTTTTTGTTAAAAAGTGTGGAAGGTCACAATGCCATTTCATAATTCTGTAATATAACGTTTAAAAATATAAGTTTACAGCCTATGCCTTGTGACTTTCAAGATACAACTAATATTGTAAGTATATAAATAATAATAAAAATAAACAACAAATGACTTGTAAAGCGCAAAGGTCGTCGTGTCGTCGAAAATATAATTCTATTTCAATATAATTTTTATCCACACATGTGTAACGGGTCAATAAGGCCGCTGAAGGATCTCTTTTCTCTGGTCCGGGAGGCGCAGGTGACTGTTTTTCTTTTCACTTGAGAAAACTGACGGTCCGACACATCCGGTAGACCGTGTGCTTACACACATGTGTTTATATCTGCGCCATTTGTATAGCGTTCTTTTACTTATAATATGTATATAAATTTTAATAATATTTAGTATTTCATATTGTTAATAATAATTAAAATCTATTTTGTAAACCTTTTTTGTTAAACAATGTTTATTTTTAATCGATTTAATTTAATATATTTTTTAAAAAGGATTATATTGTTTATTCTAGAAGTCCATCCCCAAACTATACTTATATAATGTATAATTTAACAAATTATTATCTCGCGTGTACCGTATACACTCTACGAGTAAGTAAGCCCGAACGAAGGCGGGTCTACGGTGGGTCTACGGCGGGTCTACGGCGGGTCTACGGCGTCCGGTACAGGTGACGGTCGTGTTCTATAAAACAGTATGTTTAGCTTGACTCCGCTGCGTCATGTAGTCGGACAAGTGCGCACGGCTGACTGAGTTTGGGATAATCGTATTTCTTTTGCCTTACGCAAACAAAATGTACATTTTATTGATATTAAAAAAATAAACACATTTCGAGTTAACACGGGTCGGCAGACTACTGTTACTTATGCTTATACGATAGAATTAAATTATTTTAGAATTAAATTAAATTATTTTAACATTATTATCTATGCCATGATGTGTTTTGTGATGACTGTGATGTGCGGATTATTGTAATAGGAATAATAAAAGTCGTCTTAATTTTAGTAACAATAAAAGATTTACAGTTTTAACTATGTAGTATAACATATAAAGTGCAATTCTACGTGAATACACAAAACTACAGTAGAAACATTCAAAGCATTTCAGTGTAGGTGCTACGACATCCAACTACGGCGCTACGACGGCGTACGACAGGCGCTACGGGAAAATGAGCTTTATTAACATCGAACCATTTATGAATGACAAATTTCTATACGATGAGTAGTAACTTTTTTTCTTTAAGTATAAGGGCTACGAGGGCTACGAGGAAGTGAGGACTAAATGTAGAAAAGAATAGATGTGAGATAGACGAAAATGATGGAAGAGAGAGGAAAAGAAGTTTCTAGAACACCAATATTGTGAAAGTCTTAGAAGAGGTGCTACACAGCCATATTGTGTGGGTTACCGTGGTCTTCATCTAGGGGAGGGTCGCGTGAGGCCCTCTTGCCCCACATTCTCCTGAGGTTCGTCCAGCCGGGCTCTCGCTTCCAGTAATATGATCCTGCTGGTTAGGCTCTTATGTTATTGTCTAAAATTTGTTTAAATCTCAAAGACGAAGGGGAAAAGCTAAGTATATATTGCTTGGAGAACAGCAAAAAGTTTATTTTAAACTCGACGTATGTACGAGAACAAAGTATAGAGCATTAAATCATTTTATTGAAACTTTTAATCATAAACATTTTTTGCTATTTTTTTATTAATATGGAAGCAATCCGGTCGGCCAGGTACAGCGAGTAGGCGGCGTTCAATAATAGGTTCAATTTAAGAGATTACTGTTGATTTAAACACGACTCTGAATTCAATTTGGACTCATTTTCATATTTTATAAATTTTATTTTTTAATATTTGACAAAATATAATAGCATGGGTGTGTTGCTTAGTTCTTCTTATATCTTACTATTGTTAGTATTTAAAGAATGAAGAATGTGCTAAGATATGTATAAATGATTCGTTAACATTTCCTAATACATCTATTTAATTAAATCCCATTCCATGCTTGTACACGTGCAGATTATCAATAAAATAACAAAAGTGCGGCTAAACGTTATAAATTATTTATAATTCAATCAGCTCCCCCCGAACTCACGTACGTAATTAACTTCAGAAATTCTTTCATCACTTAATATTTGATAAATTTAATTTTCCGTTATTAATTCGTTGGAAAGTACTAATTTGATTACATTCATTGGCTGTATTTGTTAAACACGACGACCCCCTCGGCTCCCGTGGGAATCCCCGCCGACATAATTAAGCATTATATTTCCGCTTCATAAATCTCATCTTTTCTCACAGATTTATTTATGAGTCTACTCGAGCTGCAGTTTTTAATATCGAGATATAAAAATTATAATCGAGTAGCACTTCCACAGAAATATAATGCCCGTAGTGGCTTCTATTAAATTAACTGCCATACAAGAGAACCGAGTAAGTTAAAGCTTGATAATAACTTTAAATTAAAGTAATTCTATATGTTTGCTGAAAAATAGAAATTATTATATTTTTATAATTTTTAAAATGCTAATCCACACAGAAAAATACATAAAGAAAAAAATGTTATTGCTGTAAACATTCTTTAACATTTTAAACATCATAAAAATAACATTGTCTCTCGCCAAACGATTATTCTTTAAGTTCATTTGTGAGAATCTCCCTACAGAGATGCTAACAAGGAAATAAATTGTAGAAAGTATAAAAGAATTTTGACGCGGCGTCATGAAAAGCACACGGTTAAGCGGACAAAGCGCTTGCACGGTTCGCGAGAGGGCGCGGGTTCAAATCCGGCTGCGTTTAACTGCGTCTCATGAAAACCGTTCAAGCGTTTAACCACCACCACTATCACTAACGCTTTAAAAACAATATTAAATTTAAACAGTATTATGTATGTATATATGTAGAACTAACAGAATGCAGGAGTAATATCAGCGTAGGAACTAAATGAGCGACATAAAGTCAGTCATAGCACTCTGATTGGTCGCCGGCCACATTGCTCCGTTGTACATCAATCAATGAGACATGACCGCATCAATCTGTGCTCAACTCCAGATAACCTTATTACACTGTACTATACGGTACGGTACTAGAGACTAGAGAAGCTGTCATACATTTATAGGTATTTTCTTTAATGTGTTTTTAAGGCATCGTTAGTGTAAAAGAGCTAGCTTTTTTCATCTTCACGCTTTATCCCACTCATAGCAGGGTAGAGTAGAGTGTTAAAACACACCTCGCTTTCTGCTTTTTCGAGATATAGCGTATTGAATGGCGAAACTTAACGCCGCACTTGTTAAGTTACTACAGCAAAAAAAACAATAATGAAAACCGTGTTTAAGGGGATAGTTGAATTTTGTAAAACCAAATAAACTTCAATTTATATTAAAATTACTTTACAAAGAAAAAAGACAAAAAGAGACAAAAGTACTTTAGATTAAAATTTTGGTTTATATCCAACTAAATGAGAACAGTGTAAAATTATACTGACATAATATGAGTTCAGTTTGATGGCAGCGAGCGTGGAGTAAGTGTTACTTCCGTATTAAACTGAAGATTATTTAATAAATCGTATAAAACCTCCTGAGCGACGTTAAAATAAATTTGTTTGTAAAAAATCATGTCGCAATATGATTATAAACGAAGTCAATTAACAATAACTATTTATTTCAGCTAAAATAAGTTAAATATTATTTTTTAAGCAAAAGACCGAAAATGCCTATTAATAGTTCCATGTAAAGCGAAGGCTTACAATAGTTTCTAGTGCAATATAAGTTGTTTGCACGCGGTATGACGCACGGCATTGCACTGTGCACTCTCACTCTCACTATGAGCACTTTGGGGACGGCCACTTCGAAACGTGTAATGAAAAAAGTAATATGCAATCAGTAAGTCTACATGTTTCAACCAGAATTTCAACTAGTTCAAAGTACTTAATATACAGCTGAGCTATACAGACAGTCTGCCGGTTCAATTCCCACTCGGGGAAAATGGATTTTACGTTTCCATTTTCTTCGCTCTTGAAATCTGGCAAGCGCGGCGTTGAGTTCCGCGACTCAATTCACTCACTCACTCAACTTAATTAAAAAAACGGCGAACTGTAGGGAACGGCACTCCGTAGATATCCTTTCAAACCTAGTTATAATAAACTTCTTATCACTAGGTTTCAAATCATATCTACGATTCCTTTTACATACCCTGCTATATGCAGGATGAAGTGTAAAGCTAAAAAAACTGAGCTAAAACTGACCTCATTGTTAAAAGAAAATTGTGGAGTACAATAAATATTCTTTGCCAGCCTGCCATATTATAGTAGTAAATACCAAAGTAGAAGTAAATTATAAGATTAATTAAACTATATTCTAATTTAATTTCCGCCATTACAAGTTAGAAGTGAACAAATAAGAGGTTTGAGTTTGAGGAGGACTGTATCCATTCCTCTTCCGCTCAGAGCAACCTAATATCCGGTTGTTGCAAATAATTGTAGAGCAGTTGCAGTTCACTAGTTGCAGCGATTACTTGTTCACACACACACACACACACACCCATACACACACACACACACACTTTAGAAGCAGATCTACGAAAGTATTTGAACAATATATTTATGAATATAAAGATGACAGTCGTCAGTTCGATCCCCACTTAGAAGAATAAATAATTTGCTTGCATTAAAAAGGCGGTAGCAAAAATAATTACTTATATGTCGTTGTTTTTTCTATAAAATGTTAAAGTAGCAATGCAATGTAAATGAGCATAGTACCGCTGTTGTACTGAGTCTGCTTGACCGGCCGCTTGCCCCACGCGCCGTGCAGAGACGACCACGCTTTCTTCTCCGGCATGTCCATGCTTAGGTTGTCGGAGTCCATCTGAAATGCCTTGCCAAATTGAAATGATACTTCATTATTATTTACTTTTCACATATAGTATCGTAAAGAATTTCTTATATTTTTATAGCTATTTCTTTAGCTTAGTCATAAGGGAATTCGTGTATAGATATTGTCGGCGCCAAAATGAGGCAATTTGATGTGAAATCGTCTTAAATAGAAATTGACAATTATTACCTGTCCCCTAGTGCCGCCATGGCATCTGTTTTAGAACCTTTCTACTTAAAATCACTAGAAATGTCACAAGTAATTTGTATTTATATATAGATTTAATGTTTATTTAAGCAGGTTATTAGGCAATGCGACGAACACAGTATTTGAAGCTTCTCAGTTATGTACGAAGACAAAGTGCTAATCTGATAATGCAATCTACTGTTAACATTTATATTGTGCTCGACTGAGTAGTAGACTTTATATATATGTAAATGTATGTAGAAAAGTTCTTTTTATGCGTTAATTTTAAAATTACAAGTACAACTGTCATAATAATTTAAATGTTTTAAGGATTTTGATTACATACAGTATAAGTACGTATGAAGTGTTTTTGAAAACGATAGCTCGAACATCCATAGCCATAGAAAAGTATAGTAGTATGAAAAAATACCAATAAAAATAACAAAATAAATATAAAAAAAAAGTATGTTAAAATTAATAAAACTATATAAATAAACAGAGGTAACAGCATAAATCTTTACACTTTATATAAAATAAGGAAAATTTTAACAATTTTTATTTAAATCCCTGCTAGAGGAAGCGAGAAAAATAATTAAAAGTAATGTAATATTGTGGCGATTAATCTCCACAAGAATGATGGCGCGATCGGAGACGCCAATATGTAGCTCGTAATATTTCAAAACGGGACTGTCAATGGCGGAGTGAGACAAGGCCTTCTTATATATGTATACAGATAAAATATACTTTATGCAGCTTTAATATCTTTTGCTATTGCTATTAATATGTTTAGTTTACGCTTCTTATAATATGATGAAAGTATTTTATATAATATGGAATGGTTATAAATAAGTTTCATAAATATTTTTTCGTTACCTGTTGGACTGGGATGAGGTGGTCGTAAGCGAATTCGTAGTCTTCGTAGTCGGGTTCAGATCCTGATCGCTTCCCCCATGAACCATGGAAGTTAGCCCACTTTTCCTAGCAAATTAATGAAGTAATAAGAATACACAAATGTATATAATAATCAAAAAAGCAAAATAATATTTATATAACTTACAGGTGCTCTCTTGCCCCACGCCGAACTCATATCTTGCCAGCCTCGTTTTCCCCAAGCAGAACTCATGTCTTGCCAGCATCGCTTTCCCCATGCGGAGATCATATCTTGCCATCCTCGCTTTCCCCAAGGAGCTTGGGACAAATCCCTCCACGCCCGCTTGCCCCATGCTGTGTTGAGGTCTTGCCATCCTCGCTTGCCCCACGCAGAGTTCAGATCTTGCCAGCCGCGCTTGCCCCAAGCTGAGTTAAGGTCTTGCCAGCCCCTTTTGCCCCATCCAGATTTTAACTACTGCCACCCTCTCTTTCCCCAGCCACCACCGCCCTGTAAGCTAGACCAAGTCCTCTTTTGTTCTTCCGATAACTCGATATCAGTTTCCACCTGACAATAAATTTATTGAATAAATACATAGAATAAAATTATTTATAACTTAAGTAGAGTAATTTATTATTTATAAATTTCTTTTAGATAGTACTTGAAGTGCCGATTTCTCGTGACTATTTTTATGAGTGTTCTTTTTGAACTCAATGGCCGTCAGCAAACAGACCCTCGTTTAATATATGTATAGAGGAGTAAGCCGCTGTGATTGGATATTCATTAATGGAGAAGCTGTCTTGTAATGGCGCGGATTATTTCATTGTTTCCATTAGATTAAGTCCCAGGATTTCGAGCTTTGCTCACAATCAGGAAAAATGTTTTTATTAGTTACGAAACGAGTCGAGGCGAGTCAGCGAAGTTTAGAGTTAGATAGGAATGTTAATTGTGTTGCGGCTTGCGTTGGAAGCCAGTGAGTCGCGCTCGCTTGCGGGAACTTGGCGGCTCCTCCAGCGACAGGCAGAGAGATGTAACATTTTGTACTTACACTCTACGTAGTTATGATTCATTCTTCTCTTGATGTTTTATATAGTGTTAGAAACCAGTGGTTAGAATTTACTTTAAAGTTTACTTTAAAAAATATCAACACGAATACAAGACGTTGCCTACATGGAATTAAATTATATGAATCGGGGGATTCATATAATTTAATCACATATATAATAGTCTTTACCATCTAAGACTAGGCTCTTCTTAAAAGAGGTTCCTAACTATACATATTATGTTTGAATTCGGTATATATTAGGTAAAACTTACATACTTATAATTATTTTCTATTATTTTGTAATTTTTTTGTATAAAATTAAATTGTTAGCGTAAATACGTTTAATTGTGTACTTTAGATTTTTTTTCCAGTGTAAAAAATGTAGATTGAGTATAACAAACGAAATTATTGTTAAACTGTTATTTTTAACAAAGTTTAGATATAATATTTAGACGATGTTAATAATATCCAAATGTTATGCCAAATCACTGCTTCACATATTAATCTATTATTCTGATTTTATAAAGTTTTAATCCACACTGAAGACAGTAAAAATACTCAAAGAAAACATGTAATAATTTGAACGCAGCGGGATTTGAACCTGCGCCTCTTGCAAACGTATAAGAACTTCGACGTGGCGTGATGAAACATGGCTTAGTAAATTTTTATGTGTTTCCTTAAAATATATTATATGTATACATTTTAATGTAATTATTATTGTACTATAGTAAACAATGTTTAGAGTTCTATATATATTGAATTAATAAAACAAAGGAACCAGTCGGGGAAGATGGATTTTTCTATTTCCATTTTCTTTTACGGCACGCACGGCAAAGCACGGCGTTGAGTTCCGCCACTCAACACGCAATGCTTCGAAAAAGGTGGAAAATGGGGACGGAGAAAGCAGGGACTAAGCAAAGGAGTTCCTTAACACTAGGTTCCCACTCGGTCCCTGCAGTTCCCTCTGCCTACCCTGCCATGCGCGGGATAAAGCGTGAAGCTAAAAAAAAAGAAAAAAAAAAGAAAACAAACTATATGTCCATATACAAGTGCCAATTGTGTTGGCGTCTGCCTCACCAACTACACTACCCACCTAAAGTAAGCTAAACTAAGGTGAACAAATACAATATTTCACGGTCAAAGGTTTCAGGTTGTATTTAAAGTTTTCCTCTTTTTGTACATTTTTACGGTTTTTCCTGCTTTGAGGCAAACAATGCGCTGGTCTCGAGTTATTTAACTGAGAAGAACAAAGCAATCTCGGTAATAAGTACGGCTTGAAGCATTTAGATTGAAACTTTATTAAAGTAAACGTGTACAGCGGCCATAAGGCCATTTTCATGTAACAAGACAGTCGTACAAAACATTTCTAACACTAAAATTACTTATTTTTGTTCTTCTTTTTCAAACATCAACTCAAGTGTGAGTGCCTTTTTAGTGAAACTGTAATAGCAAAATATTTAATAAGCGTTATAGAGATATAGCGTATCCTTACAGTTACAAAGCGCCTTTGTCCGCCTCAAAAGACACTTCATTTAAACGAGAGAATCGCTAAAGACCTGACGAGTTTCTTTCTATCCCAACCCTATGTTTGTTATGCAAATTATAAGATATGAATTACAGAGCTTCATCGTGGAGGAAATTTAAAGAGCTTTAATATTAGAAAGCTTTTTATCCGCGCATAATGAGAGCGCTTACACTACACAAACATACATTATCTAGTACGCGCCGCGACGTTCAATTTGTTTAAGTAAATGGTCTGTTTAAAAAAAGTATAAATATTACTTTAACGATCGGCCATTTTGTTGGAGACAGTTGGTGGTGGAGTGTAATACAGAGGCTGGTGTGTATGTCGTTAACATCGGATATGTTTTTATTAAGAAATATATAAGGTATTACTTTCAGCTTCAATTACTTTCCCATTTTTTAATGTCATGTGTAGATATATTTCTATACTTTATAAATATTTTAATACTTTTAATTTATAACTTAATAATTTGAGGATCGTCGTGGCACAGTGGCGCAACGTCTGTCTGTAAACGCGACGGCTGTATAACGAATGGATAGAGGGGGATGGAAATAAATTATTTCCATTTCCTTGTATTCTTCATTAAGTGAGGAACGGAGTGTCTTAGCACTAAGTTCCCACAGTTCTTGCGTTCTCTTTGACTGCCTTAGTATATGCGTTATAAAGCGTGAAGTTAAAAAAAATGAAATCACATAGAAAGTTCACTTAAACTCTTATATTTTGTAAGAGGTATCTCTTCTTAGTTGTAAGTAGTTAGCAAATCTCCGTAGTTACAGTTACACGCGTCAAGTGCGGTACAGAACTCAACTTGTAACTCAATCTCGGTACAATTGTTTTGTGCGGTTATCAGGTAGAGGCCATTGTCGTGTTACTTTCGGTCTGTTTTAATGAGAAACGTCATATTTACGTTGAGTAGTATCAATTTTCAATCTATCTTTTGCCAGATTTCTGCATTTTGGTGGAAAATACAGTTTATTTGTAATTATTATATAAAATATTATTTGCTGGCGAGTGAACACACTTGTTTGTACTCGTGCTTGAATTAACGCTCCGTAGTTCATCTAAGCCAATAGGATTTTACATATCAAACGAAGAATATTCTCTCAAATGGTATTTATATACATCTTTATGTATCGGAAGTGAGCTTTAAATGAGGCACGATTATCGTAGTTTACCATTTTTTAGTAAACTTTGCTGACTTTATAAATATACCCAAAGAAATATTTTATTTTATTATAATATATACGTATAATTGTTTCAGTACAAACATTCGCTTGTGACATATCTAGTATACAACTAAGTAGTAGTAATTATAAAAAAAGTTAAATCAAATATAGCTTCAGTTGCATTATCATGTTTTCTAAGTGGGAACGTTAAAATAATTAACGAAGAGAGTGCAAATTCAAATTCTTAAACGTCAATTTTTAAAACAAATGTAAATCCATATTTAATTACTAATACTTATTTGCTTCAGAGATATTTAAACAATAACTTAAGCAGTACCTGAGCGTACAAGTGGCGGCGGCGATATGGTCTAGACACTGATTGTTTTAAGCTAAGACGCTCCTTTTGTTCAATTCTATATTCAACATGTACAAAAGCGTAATTAGCTGTCTGTCAGTGTAATTTGCCCTTGTCGCGCTGTGTCGGGGCCTGGCCCGCGTCCACTGTCGCGTTCACTGACAGGTAAACTATTTTAGCAATTACAAGCTTCACTTTAATTGTATTAATTCTTAAAGAGACTCAAATAGGTGTAAAATTGAACAATATATAAAAATAATTATTATTTTTTCTTATTAACTCCAAAAACATATTTAAATATTTCTATAAAAATTTTTTTTTACGCGATCATCGGTTTTTCTTTAAGATGGCCCAAACAAAATTATTTTAATATATAGTTAGTATGGTTTGGATCGTTAAACTACGCCATCGACATCTATACATATCGATATATCGATAACGGATCTAAATTAAACTAAACGAATAAAATATTACGATCATTTTTCATTTCCCACGAATATCCATGTATGAGCAAAGGACGTCACTAGACATTTAAACGTTTACTGAAAAATGTAAAACGTGCGGTCGATGGAATGTGAAATCGAAAGGCTTGTTTATTTAGGACGAAGAGAGCAAATATGTGCTCACATTAATACTCGCGTATCGTGAAGGCTGTACTGTGAGGACTGTAGACTGGAGCTTTGGTGACGAGTGGAATCATATTTATATAATTGTTTCTTTTTTATATATTTTGCACTTTATTGAATATAAATAAATAGTGGCATCAAAGAGTGACGAATAATGTGTCTTAGTAGAAATAACCGAGTGTCGAGACACTCAATTTTCTGCTTCCCACCCGACTTCTACACACTACGCGCTTTATCTTTCTGTGTAAAACTGTTACGATCAGTTTTCTCGTCTTTTTTAAAAAAGTTATATAATCTTGTCGTTTTATCCATATTTTTATACATTACAGTACTCTTCGTTTTTAAATATGTTATCAAATACATATATAAATTATTTTTCGATATATACCAAAGAGTGCACGTTCGATAAAATAAGCTCTTTAGATTTGTAAAATTAGCCTAAATAAGATTAAACGCAATTATAATTAAAATGAGCACAAATAATCATGTTATTTACTTATAAAGTGTTATATCTTATGTTCTCACAACATTTAGTAATAACTAGTTACCTGGGGCGGAGGTGCGTCGTGCGGCGCGTCGTCGGCGGCGGCCGCCACCGCCAGCGTCACCGCGGCGCACATCATAGCTATGCAGCAGCGCATCTGTCGTTGAAAGAAAAATACAAATAAGCAAAAATTCTTGTTAGAACTCGGATGAATTGAGAATGAACTAACTACTGAATAATGTCTGATAGTTGAAATGGTTTAATTATACTTCTAAAATATAAAAATCTTCTTTAATTTTGTATTTTGGTATTTTTTAAATGTCATGTTAAATTTCTTTTTTCGTGTTAAATAAAGATTATTTTATTTATATATTAATAAAAGTAAGGCGTAAGTGAATGTAAATATGATTGTGGGTTCGATTTTTTTGAGGGAATGAATTATTCCATTTCTCCATTTTAGTATGACAAGATACAACATTGACATCTCATTTAAGGTGGTGAGTAGAGAACAGACAAAGAAGAAACATGATACTAGGTCCTTGCTGTCCTAACCTTGCTATATTGTACAAAAGTGTGTACACTATTAATACATGTTGTAATATGGTTTCAAATTAAAATATTTCTAATAAGAATAAAATAAAATACTTTAGCGTAAAAAACTTTAAGACGATATTAAAACTCGTTTAAAATATATACATATATAACAAAGTTATAAATCTTCACTATTTTTACGTACTAATATGACTGGTAATGAAATAGTAAAATATATCATAAACATATTTATACCTACAACATACAGACATATATATTACTAGTTATTTTAAGAAAATAACATATTCTATTTATGTAGATATACGCGTATGTATAGCGTCAGTTTATTGCGGCAAGTGCGTGCGGTGCCCGTTATAGTGTCTATATAAATACTGATTTTGAAATGTCAGGAGTCTGTGGGCGGGCGGGCGGCGGTTCGGGAGGCGAGACGAGTTATCTTAGCTCACGCGAGCTTTTATAATATTTTGTTTAAGTAAATTCAAACTAACTTTTGTAAAATACTTATATCATCATATATTTACAATGATCCAATACTATTTATTTGAGGTTAAATTATAATATCTATATTAATTTTAATTATAAACTCGTATATTCTTTTAAATGGTAGAAGTCTCGGTGTAGCTATTGCAGCAGCTTTATTTTAATTTGTCATCTATCAACTGTATATTAACAACAATAATACAATATATATTCTACATTTAATTTACAGGTCATGTATGATTTTTATGAAGTAAAGATATAGTTACGTGTCATCTGCTCCTCGAGGTGACATCTTACACGTGACACTTATATATGTGACGTGTAGCAGCGAGGGTAGTAATTCACTTACTTTTAAAACAATTTGTATAGTAAAATATTTTAACTAGGTAAAGAAATACATGACGGGTCATCAAAAATATATATCGATATAATTATTTGAATAAATTCGACTAAAGTAACAAGTATTGTAGTCAATCGGACCACTATTTATAAAACCGACATGTTTAACGACGAAACCACTGAGAGTTCGAAGTCTAGCTCTTCTTTTATTTGCCATGAGATCCTATAAATGTTTATGGTCAGGTCGAGCACTTACTTAACATAGTGTTTAGAATTTTAATTTATTTTGATTTACAAAGAGTCTTTCAATAAATAAATTAATTCGTTCATAAACTCAATAAATGCATATGAAACATGTACAATAATTTCTTTGTTTAAATAAACATTGATATTATCTAATAGTGATAACAATATATATATAGTGATAACAATAACATAGTGTCATTCTGCATCATCAAAAATGGCATCTTTAATTTTTTTGGTGTTAGTAAAATTAATAATTATTTATAATAAGAATTAATAGGCGCCTGTAAGCGCGACAGTTTGTGGGTTCGCATCCCAATCGGGGCAGATGAATTTTTTCATTTCTATTTTCTTAGCTCTGACATCTATGCATGCACGGTATTAAGTTCCACCACTCAACATTCAATGCATGGAATGGTGAAAAGGAGGGAGCGGAGTGTAACACTAGGCTCAAAATAAAAAGGAAGTAATAGTAGATTTAACCATATCTCAGAAACAGTTACAACTATTCGATGCATGAGCATATAACATGTACTCAAGTGTCATCTTCTTGTATCACTAAAATTAGCATAATATATAAATATCTAAAAGGTACGTTGTATTTTTTGTGAACTCTATAATCGCGCCAGTTGCATTTTACGATAATAATGGCATAGGTCGCGTGACGCAAGAGGATGAGGAGGTCGAGGAGGAGCAGGTCAGGCATCTTTAGCTTTCTCTATACATAGTTGACCCGATTGACCACTACTTGTTGACACGACTCTACTTCAGTCTGTCAGATAAAAAGTATATACTCAATACATCAAGTTAGATTCGATAAGATTTAACGTTCTCCGCCTAACGCTTCTTACGCCCGCCTATATCTAAAATTAGGAGAAAAATGAGGAGGGTTTAGACACTAAATTCGCATGCGCATAGAGGGAAGCTGCTCTCTTTTTATCTTAGAAGACATGCAACGGTGAAAAATAATTATTACAATAATTATCTATCAAATTATAAGATAGAGATAACTTTAATAATATTTTCAAAAATTGTGAAATTAAATTATATTTATTATAAACATCAATAAATTCGCGGTCTCTTTCATGTTTCGCGGTGGTTTGATTCGACGGTAATTGACTTACTGTGTTAAGATTCCTTGCTATGACGCTACAAAACAATTTGTATTAAGTGTATACACCTAGTACTAACGTTTTATATTGTACGTTCAATATCGATATGAATTTTTAATGCAATGTTCTTGGAATTTCTTCTAATCGACTGGTACGAGTCTAATTTTTGTATAACTTGATTTGTATTACAAATTATGTAGATTTATTTTTTTTGTCAGTATCTATTATTTGAATAACAATAATAATAACATATATTACTATAGATTATAAAATATTATACATTTACATGTATAAGTTCATTAAATTAAATTAAATTTCGGTCTTATAAACGAGAGAATCATCACTTCCAGTACACTACAGAAATATCCAACGAATATTGTGAAATAGTATTAAGCGTTGGAAATACGATACCTACATCGAGTGTTAATGTGAGTCGATAGTTAATAGTTTCGATTACCGCGCGGTCGCTTTGACACGCAACGCAGCACTGCGATGTGTGTGTGTGTGTGTGTGTGTGTGTGTGTGTGTAGTTCAGATGTTGGTGGCACAACTAGGTAACTTACATCTGTAGTTTAGACTTCCGATTGTGTTAATCTGTTATAACATTTTCGGTTTACTACCTATACTGTACTGTAGTCAAGGAATATAAAATAAGTATATATTTTGTTTTATAGGAGGCAGAGGTACCGCAGAAATCGTAAGAATCTAGTGTTAAGACACTCTTTTCTCCGCTTTTCGCTTTCCGCTGTTCCGTGATGAGTGGCGGAACTGAACAACACGTTTTCCCTAGTTGACAAAGCGAAGAAAATGGAAATGAAAAATACCATCTTCTCCGAGTGGGAATCGAATCCACAAGCCGTCGCCGCTACAGGCGGACGCCACTAAGCTTCTCTTGACCTAAAAAAGAATGTCATTTTGGAAAATAATTGTATTACATTAAATAAGTTAGTTAAACCGCCGGGACGATGATAGATGATTAGTTGTCGTGGGAGCGATTGGACGATTTACTACGAAGTTACGAAATCATACAAGTAAAATAAGAACAGAGGGAGAATCGGAACAGACTCCGACAATCAGCCTGGAATTGTCCCAGGCCAGGAATTGGCTTGGTAAAAGAAAATTATATTTAAATTCAATTTTAGTCTATTTCTATTGCTTATATAAAACATTGCTGGCTGATGCCACAATATAAAACTAAACGTATATAAAACTATAAAAAGAAGTAGAAATAAGAATATAAAATAAAAGCTGCCTAATGTTACTTTATAATATGTTTCATTTTAAACAATGTTCATACAATCCGCCCTTCATCATCAGTTGTTGGAGCGCTGAGTTCTAAAGCCGTTCCCGTTTTCATTATAGTCTAAATTATCATTCACATCGGATTGATTTAATTAGTACAGCCGGAGTCTGTTCTTGATGACCCTATTGCTTAGCTGAAACTGAAATACCATTGTCTGTTAATACCGCCAGCGGAGGTGAGGTGGCGGCGCGGGGCGGGGCGGGGCGGGGTGAGGCGGCGTCTCGCACCTTACACAAAAGAATCTTATTTGGAAATTAGCATTTCTTTCATTATTTGAACAAGTGATCTTTTAATAAAAACACTGATTTAAATATATATACTCGATGTATTGTTTGTGAAAAGTTCAAGTTAAAGCTAAGTTCATTATAAATTAAAGTAATAAAAATTGTTGTCTTCAGAACATGCGAAAAACATTTTTTAATATCAGAAATTTCTTTTCCAAATAAAATATCAAATCCAAAAGTGTTAGATTTATAAGTAATTTTCAAATTTGAGTAACTTTTTACTTAATTAACCTAATGAAGTTTTTTAACATAATAACCAGTATTATATAATATAAATAAAGCAAATTGAGCAAATACAGATAGTAATTTAATTTTTGACACAGAAAATGGGTCTTATTAGATTTTTCGTAATATAATCCAAAACTCATGGTTAAATTGTGTATCGTTTACAAAACAAAACTATATCAACCGGGGCAGCCAGAGGATCGTTAACCCTCTATTAGGAGGTCCTCGTACTTTTCACATGACCTATAATATTCTTGACACTGTGTTCTCGAAGTTGTCCTTACGGATCTCACTTAACAGTGACTCCCGAAATAATCGGATTTTTTTTTACTCTAAGAGAAAACATATAAAGACTGATTGTTGATGTATTTAAAAGTTAAATTTGCTTTGTTAGATTGTTTTCTAATATTTGTTTGAATAAAAGACGTGTTTAACTCTTTTCGTTGTTTTATTACACTGAATTGAACGTACATGCCGCCCACCAAAAGGACGTTACGGCCCTTTTTAAAATAATAATATACTGTTTAGATTACAAAAATGCTTTAACAATCAAATTACAGACTAAATTAATAAGTTGATCAATGGACTGCCAGATAGTTAAACTAGTAAGGTCATGTAACCCATTGTTACAAAAATATTCTAAATTTTATACATTAATCTAGTTATATTACTACTTCAATACTAATTTCCAAATTGTTAAAGGACATAAATTCTACAGATCTCTTAATAGAATTTTTCCGGTTATAAGTCTAAGACTGTAAACTCTACTAATATGTCCCGTTCCAGGATGCTTCTCAATTTACGCGCTAGATGCCCATCGGCTTGTGGCATGTTTTTCCATTTTTCAGCAAAAACTATTCGCCCAATTTCAAATTCCAGGCGCACTCCTTTAGCCACTTGGCCGTTGATTTAGCCTTGATAGAATTCGTTCTGCACGATTCCCGAATCCTTGTAATATTTTTTGAGTATGCTGCCATCTTGAGAGTAACTGTTATATTTAAAGATGTATAGTCCACGATCAGGTATAAGTGATGAGTGCTTCACCTATGAGGAAGGACAAGTGAGTACTTTTATATGCGGCCAGGCAATCTACGCCTGTTGAAATGGGTATCAGTGGTCTTGATTTAGACAGGCTTCAATTTGTATCACCACTGTATTTAGTTCTTTTCGAATGTAAGTTGTGCGTAAGTACTTTCTTAAGTTTCTTTAATCGATTTGACCCTGCTTCCACAGCCCACCAAAATTGGACTATAAGGTGGCCATGAAATGCCCTGTAACGCCTTCCTTCACTAATTCATTGATAGCAGAACCAGGTATTTCTAATTTTGCTTCTTCCCACTTGACATAATTTCCTTATTGGCTGCTACAAAATAGTGCCATTGTCACTCCAATTTCGTGACTGTCCCTCTTCTAGCGACAAACGGTTAAATGCTGCAATAACGAGTCCGAAGTTAAGTCCGCTAACCAATTCTAGTGTTCGCCCTAACTGCATACAAATGAAAATGCAAATCTATGCCTTGCTTTGTCTTGGCAACCCTTTTCCTTGGATTTAAGATAGATACAGGACCAGAGCGAAGTCAACACCACTACGTTGATAAAGGACTTGATGGAGTCCCACGTGCTTGATGTAGTCACCCATTAATCTACTGTCGGTTTGTACACGCGACGTGGCGCAATGTACGACAATTATTGACGTATTGTTTTTACTAGGTTCTTGCAGCCACTATCCAGTACTTGTCATCAGGTAAGTAATCATTAAATTTATTCCTCCGGTGTAAAGTTTTTTTATTTGTGCATCTTCAAGATAATCGGAATTAGATCATTTCGCTTGCAAGTATTATGGATTTTTATGTTTTTCATCTACATTAGCCATTCCTCAACCTGCCGCCCACTCTGAGAATATTCTGACTGTCGATATGGGTGAATGTTTTTCAAAATACAGTAGCCTTTAACAGGTTTATGTGCTGTTAGCCGTCGGATTTCCCTGAGAACTCTTCCTGTTGTACCTTTTTATACATAGAGCTAAGCCCTTGCTTTCTTCTATAGTGCTCGCTTGGTTTTTACTTTTCTGGATTTCTTTCATATTTAAACCTTTTACAATTTACTATTACTCTCAATATTCGGTAAGTGATGTAATCTTTCAAAGTTAATAACTCGTTCTTCTGGTCGTCGTACTAACATATATTGTATATTTTTCTTCCTTTCCTATAGTCTAATATATAGGTTTTAGATATTTAATTGTTTTATTGTGTTATCCAAGAGGGTCCATTCCCACCATTAGCTTGTTTTCTTTTATTCTTGTATATTTGTACCCTTGAAGCTATGTCAGCTGGATATCTTGAACGATTTTTTACATGGAACCATTGAGCGCCTGCTGTAACTTCTAGGATTTCTACGACGCGATTTGCTACAAATGTTTCCATCGATTAGGTTTCCCCAAAGATCCAAGCTAGACAATTGTAGATCAGTCCACGCCAACGTTTGATTTGATGAAATTCTCATACTTCTCTTGTTGTACATCTTTAGACAGAAGTGCGCTCCACTTAGTTCAAGTCGTGGCAGTGATATGTTTTTACAGGAGCTACTTTTGTTCTCGCTGCTACAATTTGTTTTTCATTTCTCATTTTTTGTTTGTACTCGCAGTAAACACAGCTGCCATCCTTAACAGAAGCATCACAAAAAGCCATGCAACGTTTATAGCATCTTTATCTGTCTGAAATTGTTCACCACCGTTTATTCTCCTATCGTTGACATGTTCTTTAAATCTTCTCGAATGGCTTTCCATTCCTATTAACTCTTCTCTTATGTCCTTCCATCCCACCAATTCCTCCTAGCCAAGTTTTGAACTAGAATTTTTGCTGTAACGATTGCTGTGCTATCCAAATCCAACCCTAGTGGGTCAAATATTTTTGCAAATCTGATAGTATCTTTCTCTTTGTTATATGTAATGGTAATTTTTGTAATTGTATCTGATATGAAATTCATCTTTTTCTAGGCTCCAGTCCCCGACAGTTCAGCTGTAAATTAGCCTTTGTCGGAATTTTGTCGTCATCCATGGATCGTAGCAGTTGAGGCATTTGAAGCCACTTTTGTAATTAAAAACCACCATCTCGCAAAGATTTATTATTTCTTGAGTAAGACATATAGCTTGTTCTACAGAATCGCAGCCTGATAATAATTCGTCACGTAAAGTCTTCCTTTCGAATTTCTTGGCAGCTTCTTGATATTGTCACCTTCATCCGTCGGCTAGCTTCATTACGGTTTTTAATTGGCTAAATAAGGACAGACGCTGTCCCGATGTAACTTTTTCAGTCTATAAGCTTTAATCTCTTTGAGTCTTCTTTGTTACCCTCCTTTTTGTCGCCAGAGTATTCTAATGTCATCTGTCATCTTTGCTATCTAGAGCACCATTCTGTACATTTTTACTATACCTGGCAAAACATATTTTATGTGTTCGCCATCTCATTACAATGCTTCGCATATCCTCTTGAAGTACAGGCCCGGTCCATAAGCCATCTTCAATGAATAGCATTACTGCCTTTACTTGAGCATCGAAGACCACTCTTAGTTTAGTGTTTCCTTTCTTCCTCGGATCACGGCGTGATGTTGGGAGATAACGCAACGATTATTTATTTCGTTCTCAGGAACCACGTCCATAGGACCCATGGTTAAAATTATTCTTCTAATACTTTATCGTATTCTTCCGCTCAATTTAGGATCTTCGGTAGTCTGCGTTCCAAGGTTGATCATCGTCTCCACGCTATGTCTCTTGAATGTCCATCGGTTGATATTGGGTGATTGTGCGAAATGGAAGTCTCACTATATATTCTGTCCATTACCATCTCTTTTTTGTAATAATTATTTTCATAAAATCTTCCCATTGTTCTTTCTCCTTTGGTGCATTTTCCTCTTCTTATCTTCTTCTACCTCCCATAATACCTTTAAGAATCTTCTGTTATAACGTGATGATGCAGAGTTACAACGAATTTGATTATCTAACTCTCTTTCGATCTCCCAAATAGAATCCAGCCAAGGTGTGGTTTTTTGAGCGCACGAGACCCTGGCGGTCCTTTAATTAAGTGTCTTGTAGACTCTGCGCGTAACATCACACCTAACAGAGTCAATAGCTCCTGGCTTGAAATAGTAAGGTCAGCCAGTGTTAACCCTTCTAGATGAGCCACTTGGTTACGTGTATCGTAACGTATGGTAGTTTAGTAGTCAGTTTGCTTAGACTAAACATATGCTTTCACTTTTAGATTGAAATCTTCACATCTTGATTCCACATTTATCTGAACCACTTCTTAATATCTTCTCTTTACTTGCTGTCCACACCGATGACTTTGCCTTTATTGATAGCGTTTACCTTTGAGTTTGCCTGCGCAGCTTTTTCACTTATAAAGCTTGCTTTGAGCCTGTGATCCAATTAAAGATCGCAAATATCGTGTAATTATCGTCACGTCATAACTTGCACGATTTGCTGTGGCCAATAAATCTGTAGTCTGTTTTTAGTTACCACGTGTGACGGTCATTCGCTTCTTCTTATTCACTTTCCTCCTCACATACATGGTAACCCGTTTCCTTTTGTATAGCTTCGTTATTTTGATTATATTGTCGAGTGTTTCTTATTAGTTTTCCTTATCTTCATGAAGCAGACTATGATGACGCCTGTTGCACATCGACAACATGTTGGAACGCGACACCTGTCTTACAGAGTGTCCCGATGCAAAGACAGTGAATCTAAATTTTTTAGTTTCGTAAATTCACTAAGTTTGTGGTGGTGAGTATTTCCCCAAATAACTTGCAATGGCTGAGCGTATGGATTTCGTCCGCACAAGAAGCATTCTTCTTATTTTCTAAATGTTAGCAATATGAAACGATTTTTCCTCGCCAAACCCTAGTTATTTAAGTTTTGCCGTTCTGTAAGCTCTAAAGTGGCGAAAACTGCTTTCTAGAAATTTTCGAATGTATCCAACGAAGGAAGACTATCGCCATCTTGACACGTGGTACTAACATGTTCTTTCCATTCTTTATAGGATCGGCTGTCTAATTTTTGTACTATAATACTATTATTAATATAAATCCCAATTTTCCGTCTTCACTTCATGTTTTTTAAAAAATGTAAGCACTCGAAGTTGTATCTAATAAGTTTTTAATTAATGTAGAATTATTTACCGCCATCTTCTTTTGCGAGACAATCTCTTCATAATTGCTTAACGGTTCTGCGTTTAATTATTATTCCCTACCTTCTTTCAGAATATTCATGCCTCTTCATAATTAGAATCAGTCACTTGTATATGTTTTAATATAGCCGCGCCTCTCCTTAAGTGATGTTTTTTAAATAATGTGCTTTTGTACTTTGTAAATGCTCGTTCGTATTCACAAGTGTAGAAATAATCATGAAAACGGCAAACCAATCTTCATATTGTCCGCTATAATAGGTATTTTGTATTTTTGGTTAATACCACACGTGCCTTGAGATTTCCCCTTGCATCGAACCACTAAACCCAACGGTGTTTGAGCTTGAGACCCTAATAAATCCATTAAATCACTTTCAAAACAACTATACAACTCCTCATGTTCAAAAATTCATCCTTTGTACATAAGTGTTACTTGATCCTTTTTTTTACTTTGCTATTTTCGTAATATTCGGCATGTGCTTGCTTATATTTCATTCCAGTAGTCTTTCTCAAACATTTTAGCGCGCTTCTATAGAATTTTTCGTAAATCTACTTTTTTGGGGCATATTTTTTTTCACATTTAAACTGAATTTTTCTTATCGTTTGTGCGATATTTTCCACCGGGTTTAAAGCCTTGTCCACTTCCTAACCATTATGACGTAGAAAATTATTGGACTGGTAACAACGTAATATGATCTAATCCTTTATATTTCTATTCACTGCAAATATATTCCATAGCACGCCGTCGATTTCTCGATCTTTTTGTTCCGTGACCGTTTTCCGGCTCCAGGGTAAGGTTTAACTAGTATCCGGCTCATATGGCCCATATGTTGATGTATTTACAAGTTAAATTTGCTGTTATTGTTTTCTAATAGTGTTTGAATAAAAGACGTTTAACTCTTTCGTTGTTATTAGACACTGAGAATTTGAACGTACACGATCAAGAGGTGTCAACCCCATTGATAGAAATCACCCAAAATTAATACATTGATAACAGACGTACCATTATTATAAAACTTTATACCTTGTGAGAAACCCTAATTGGCAGATAAATGGTTTTCAGGTAATTGTGACTTAAAATTTATAGAGTCAGTACATGAGGTGCTATCTTCTTTACATTTGTATCTTAATACTGGGCGAGCGCGTGTTTCATCAAAAGACCGCGCGCGGGTGCAGCGGTCGTCGCGGCCGGGCATTAGGCCGCGGTCCACACCAAATAGCACATGTTTGCACGACGCGCCGCTCTACGTGATGTTTTAATATATATTGGACGAGTGATAAACTATTTTACATACAGAATTACCATAATGAAGGACATTATTTTTTATCAAGCTCTTTTAGGGTTTTGTTGTGTGACTGTTCGTCGGTCAAGATCGTTTCTCTCATGAACTTATCTGATATTTAAATATTTGATAATAATTTATATTCATATTTTTGCTAAGTGGAATCGATCTCACTATATTACGAGTCAGTCTCTTAGCTCTATAATAATAGTACGATAGATTATAGGTATCCGTGAAATGTATCTAATAACTAACTTCACTTGCTCTCAGTACAGAATCAAAATGCTGGGTAATTTTGTCGTGTGACAAATCATGCTTTTGAAGCTTTTCTTAATATTAAATAATAAAATATTGTTTATTTATAGAAGTTAATGGTTTTTTTTTATAAAATTTGGCCTAAACCTTACTAAAAACTACTATATCAATATATATTTACATAAAGTAGCAAGATTTTAAAACAAATTTAAAATCGGTTTGTCATATTTTTTATGTCCACAAGTAATATACAAATGGCCCGTATATTGTATAAAAGTAAAAAAGTTTTTCCCCTCACTATTAATTGCTTTTTTTTAAATTGACACTCTTCACATTCATGTGAAGCCAAAAGTACTAAACGATCAAATAGTGATCAATTGTTTATTTTTTAACAAGCCTATAGTCTATATGTCAAGTCAAATACAATGGGAAAAACATATAAGGCCTAACACTTTTCAGGAAATTCTAAATATAACATCTAAATACAAACAAATAGACGAACCTTTGTGATTTTGCGAAGACACTGTACTAAAACTTTGTGAAGTATTTGAGGAGGTCTCAACGCGGCCCACGTGTCACATTCGCTGTGATTATAAGCTGGTCTCTGAAGTGTTGATAAAAGATCGAAAATATTTGTCTTGTAAACAATAACAGAAATGTGTATACATAAATGTATGCATAACTTTAAATTTAATATATAATTTATAATTAAATATTTAATATCTCTTTTGGATAACGTCATAAATTATGTCATATAAAAAAAATACACGATTCGCAAGAGGACGCGGGTTCGAATCCCGCTGCTTTCAATTTTATTTTTGTGTTCTTTAAATATTTTTCTATCCTCATTGTAGATCAGTTTGCAAACCATAAAAATACTCATATACATTGTTGTAAGTTGGTGGATCCATTCCATCTAATAACTGCAACAAACCTATACTTATATTACTATGTACTGTATTATACATCTGTGTAGTGAGAAGAAATTCTTAATGATTATTCCAAGTATTCTCCGTGCGGGTGCCCATCGCATTGTAGGTAAAAAGAGCTTCGATCAGGGTTTGGGACTTGCGACCCAAGTGAAGGTTTAAAGGGGTTTAAAAATATATTAACACTCACTTTCACCGACACAGATCCTTCCACTAACTAACCAAATACTAAATTATTCTACCTATGCCGCCTTCTAAGTACGTTCTAGAAATATGTTACTAACAGTTCTAGACAGCAACTAGAGAGAGATTTTGCTGATATACCTCTCGCTACTACTTGAAACGTTATATGCATTTACTATTAACGCAAATTAACTCTGAACGCATTAAATAATGTCACATTGTTTAACAAATATTGTAAGACTTCTAAGATATCATTTGATAGCAAGCTTATACAAGTAAAGGTCAAGTAAAAGATCTAGATCGACGCAAGTAGTATCGCATCAACAATACGATGGAAGCAATAAAAGAATCGAGTCACGAGAAGCATTTACAATATCAGGTACGTCGCGATATATTACGTTTGAAGTGAACACAATGTCGTATTATTGCTCTTCGCTTAGTAACTTAAGTATCTACAATGTACCTTTATAGAAATGATGACTTCATCTAAGATAAGGTAGCAAGTATAGAGAGTATTTAATATTTCGAGGCAGAATAGGGAATGGGGAAAATCGATTTGAATTTTTAGTTTTGGGTGCTGCATCATAATACAGGTGAATAAACACGAATAGTTTCTGCCCGAATTTCTTTTTGAGCAAAAATTTTTTCTTAAATATTTATTAAAAAACTTTTGAAAAAAAATGCAGTTTCGTGCATTGTCTTTTGATTTCCGCAAATAATCGAAGGTGATGAGTTTGCTGTCTAAATATTACACGCTAAGACGCTGAGACGCTCGCACAGTTGAGTTGTCAAATCGTCAGCATTCCCACTCAAAGCAAACACTTGGGATGAATGAGATGGAATCTTAAATAATCGAACTGATGCTGCGCTGTAGCGGCGTGTTCACATCGCATATGCTTTTATTTGTTATTTTTATTTTTCTGTTTCTGTCTGTAATAGTCTGTTTCTTAACTCAGGCATATTTGAAAAGAAATTCGAAGTTTGTTTATGTGAAGTCATATTTCAATTCATAGCACTTTACGTTTTGGCAATTTCTTCGCTCATCGTGTCAGTTTAGTGGTCCAGCGAGGATATGCTGATAGCATCTTGGGCTCATTGCCAGGTGAGCCATACATTTTTCGTGTTTTTTAATATAGTTTAGGCTCGTTTTTGTCGATTAATATTAATTACTGTATAGTGACTTCTTTACGTTTCACTAAATGAAAAATTTGTTAAATGAAAAATGTCAGATATACTTCATTTATGATATAGTATAGATATATAAAAAGAAGTATAAAAAGTTAGAGCACAATGTATTTACGCGACAGAGAGTCGTGAGAAATAGCTCTAATACGTAATATTTGTGACATGTATATAATATGTAGTTATACACGCAGGTGGGTGTACTGCTTTTCAAATAAAAAAATAAAAGAAAATAGAAAATATAAAAATGGCGTTGTGAATATCAGCTTATATATCTTGTAAAGAGCCTTTGAATGAAGCCAGCGCTTACTTGCAAATAACTGAAGATTAAAACGGGTAAGTCGAGGCATATTTATCTGATTGAGTTGCGATTTAAAGGATTCGATAGACACGGGTACTTGAGTACTGTTCGAGGCGGAGCTTACAGATAATAGAGAGAAAACTTTTATGTTGCGTGAGACACTATTAAGTTTATTTTAAGTTAGAATTAACTCAGAAAAAGAAGGGCTTGATACTGAGATTATTATGTGTTCAAATTTTTTAAAACGTATAAATATTTATATTTCTTGGTTTATTTGGTTTAGGTTTATTCACAATAATCGCAATGTTTCTTTTTGAAGAAAAGAAGCCAACGCTTTCTACTTACCTTCATTACATGTGACTTTAACCGGACCCCACAAAATCTTAGTAAGACTAAAAATATAGTACAGAGTAATTTATAATTAGACACCCTATACGGTAAATACGTCATGAGAAAAAATACATGCAAAAACTGCGAACGTAGGGGAGAGGCAAGGAAGGGGCTAATTTTACCCCACATCCTATTAGACATCACAAATGGCTTTTAACAGAACTATATAACATTATAAATAGAATATTGAAGCGATGACCTGCAGGTAGTGACCAGCACACTTCGTACATCTTGTGATGAAAACTCGTCATAAACTGGTTAATGTTTATGGAAGATACATCTTCGTGACGCGCATACTAATTGTTTTTATAGCTATTAAAGAGTTACGTATTATAAATTTGACGTGAGAGTTAAATTTAATACTTATATAAATAAAGCAATCAAATGTGTTTAATTTGCAAATTTAAATAAATTTTAACCCATATTGAGTAAATATACAGCATGTAGTAGCGTTTGTAGTTGACTACTTCATTGTGCGAAGTTCCACACTGACTGGACGTATCAATGACGATTACTCTGTCGTACATACGTACGAAGCTACGGTGCACTACGGCATACGTTTAGAGATAATCTTGTTAACATGATGTACTATCTAGTATTACCCCTAACCTATCATGTAAATTACATAACGAGAAAAATTAAATAAAGTAAAGTGAGTTTATAACACATATTAGCTTATCTATATTTGTGTATATATTTAAAATATTAGGATGAATCTGTTATATTTATTTTTTAAACAAATAAAATAATTGTTATGCCTTACTAGAACTAGAAATACAACCTCCGCTGTGATCATGAAAAATAAATTATCTTCAGATGAAATTTAATCTGTTCACAGATGGGAAGGTGTTGAGCATAATTTAATAACTGAAATTAACTTTTAGGATTTGATCGAGTTAAAATTAATCCGAATATCCGTGTCAAACGCTTGGGGCAGTGAGGCGTTGTAGGGCGGGAGCGGGGCCGGGGGCGGGCAGCGTAGGGCGCGGGGCACACGGAGGGCGCTACGCAGAACGGAGTGAATGTATAATTCCTTCATTCATGCTGCTCTGATTAGCCTCTAAATATTTATATTCGCACTGATTCAATTAACAATTAATTTCCTAACTTTTTTTTATATTTTTTTCAGGTTAGAAACCGCACTTCACATCACAACTTTATGAATATAAAAGATTAATCAAATAATGACTATTAGAATATCAAATAATCTTGAATATTAGTTGAAATGGGCGAGTTGAATTTTTATTAGCCCCATCTGGAGAATGGTAATTAATTTTTTAATAAAGCGCAATAAATCTGCTCGCATAATTTGGTAATGTATGACGTTTATTGGACTTTTGATAAGACTTATGTGATTAGTGAAACAAATTCCTACATAAAAGCAGTAGATGTGAGCAATGACAACTGACAAAAATAAAGAAAATCGCACTGCGATGAAAGAAAAACTGGTTTCTTAAAGAGATTTTGAAGCATGTATACTTCTATGCCTAAGCTACAGATGCGATACACGGGCGCTGATGATGTCAAAGGGCTAGGGACAGAAGGGTATCCGGTACAAAAAGAAAAGATAATTTTAGAATTACTATACTTTATGCCAAAACGAAATTGACAGATATTCTAATAATAATTCAAGATGGTGAAGTCGCGGGATACGGTACACAAGCCCGAAAGGAGATGTCCAGCTAACTGCTGGGTCAAATTGGCGTAGAGTTAAGTGTTATATAGAGCAATGGGAGAGGCTAGAGGAGGCCTATACCATAAATCATACCGAATACAGGAATATATTGTAATTAAATTAGACTGGATTATAAAATAATGCTTATTTTTATGAAATAAAAGGTCTTATTATTTTGATAATAATAAAATACACGTACAAAATAAATAAAATGTTTAATCTCTTTAAATCTGCAATATATTCATATAAATACAAAGGTACACTTTTGCGATAATATTATAAGCTAAGTCCTCAAGATGAAGGTTTTCTACTAAAAAATATTCTTTACTTTACGACACACGCACTGCACATTACCCGCAGGTCGCAGGAGTAACCGCCTCAAAACTAAATTTGCTGACTCCAAGTCAGCAGAACCCAAGTAAAGAGCACACGTATGGGGTTACTTCAGTAAAGTCGACGTCTCGGCAAACACTCCAATTGAAATTAATAGCTCGTATTTGAATAATCAATAATGCTAATATTGCTTAATGTTAAGTTAAATAAGACATCGTAAGAGCGAGCTTGCTAGAAATGTTCTGATATATGCGTAAAATAGGTATGCCTCAAACCGCCGGAAAGCGGGGAACGGTGTATCTTGACACTAGGTTCCCACAGTTCCTGCGGTTCCCTCTGCCTAACCTATTATAAATATATAGTAAGTTACTTTTTTGGTGAGTAAGTCTGATGTGGCGAGCGGGATGTTAAAAGGCTAAGGGAAGACTTCGATTGACCTTCAATATTGCAGTTTGGATATTGTTGGAAGAAGAGTGGAGGCAAAAAAGGCACAGATATACTTCGAATGCCTCTTACCTACCCGTTATAGGTAAAATATAATAATAATAAATTTAGTTATGTCATTTACGGAGTAAAGCGTATGTGTTCTATTATATTTATATGTAAGTAAGAGGAGGACGAAGTGTCTTAACACTAGGTTCTCACGGTTTCTGCGTTCCCGCTGTATGCGGGATAAAGCGGAATAAAGCGTGAAGCTATAAAAATAATGTATTTCCGCAACGAAAACCTTCATATGTACAATACTACTCGAATTACATACAGAATATATTCACACGGTGTCAATGTTAGATCTTCATTTGAGTAAGTGGTTACTAATATTAGCCTCCCCTCGCATTATTATTATGTACTGTTTGCTTCAATGTATACCATACAAACTGTACACTTGTATGATATAGACATTATTGTTGAAGTTTGAACTGGACCTAGACGGAAATATCGTGATACGGTAATGCTCACTGTTGTTCACAGAAATAAAAGAAGAATTCCATTCAGAGCAATGTTTTTGTTTAGTTATTTAATATTTCCCGCTCCAGCAGGAGGTTCTATTTTAAAGGTTCTATTTCTTGGTAAAAATATAAAAAACAGGTCGAGAATGAAGTGACGTACACCTAACTAGCTATTTCTGTTCGCAACGTTTGACGCAGGAGCGCGAAAATAAAAATGTTTATTTGAAAATTATAAATATTTTATACAGCCATTTTTGCAAGATGAGAAATATTTTTGTTTTGCTTGTTTATGTTAAAAATAATAGCGTTTCGATTTATTTATAAAGAATCAATATGCATGTATTCTGTTTGAGGCGCTCTCTCGCGTCCGTTCATACTCGTACGTAGTGCACCGACGCCGACGCGATGCAATCATAAATAAATTGGAATTATAAATAGTAAAGGCATCATACTCTCCATCTCGATTTACATAATTATTAATATTCAATCGTATAGGAAAGTGGCTTTTGTGATTAAACCAAAGTACTACTTATACGTAGTTGTTTCTGATAAATACTTAATATACTCATATGTAAATGAAATGTAACACTTAAAATAATTTCCTTAGTGACATTTAGTACGAGCTTATAAAGAGATATATCTTAAGCGGCTTCCGTCGTGACATGTAAAGGGCACATTATTTATCGTACGTAGAAACAATTTGAGTTAAGCTAATGAATATTGAAGCCCACGTCCTCCTCCATCGCCTGGCATCGAGCAGGCAGGCAGGCGGGCAGGCGGGCAGGCGCCCTTACTTCAAATAATAACCTGTCACAGCTTCAGTAAACAACGACGAGAAATATGTTCTTACTTCCATTTTATTCCTTATTTGTAGGGAGCTAAGAGGTCCAGAGATTACACACTTCAGAGATGTAACATTTCATTAATGTATGTTAGCAAATATATTTTAGATTGTGTACAGTAATTTGGTGATTAAGTGGTTTTGGATGTGCCTCGTGCAGTGTGTGGTAGATTATGGAGATATTGTGTGACGAGTTGATGTACTGCTAGTTACGTAGTACGGTTGTATTGTTGAAGGTACAGATAAAGTTATCACAGTGTTAGGAGTCTATTGTAAAAGGAGGGTAGTCTTAGATCATAAAGCCTATAAAAGCAGTAAATTTATGTCACTTTGGCCCGTACTGTAAGGGAACTATCCTGAAGTATAATTATCAATTATTTATATAATATATTGTAAATATGAGGCATCTCTGTTAGAATACGCTCGAAATGAACTACCTATACGTTCTTACATTATTTTTCTTTAATAATTAACTTTAACCATTTCCATTTCCTAACAATGCATATTTATAAATAGAAAGAAATATATTTATAACGTCATAATAATATATAAATAGATAACGTCATAATAATTAAAGGTGGTAGCAGTTTTTCTATTGGCTACAAGAAGTGAACAATTTTTAAACTGTGCAGGTACTACTAGCACTGCGTGTAGTCCCGAGTCCGAGTGTAGCGCGTAAACTCATTATGACAATCGGATTGTCCCGTCCTCATGTCTAATGGCAGTATAATACGACCGATAGAAGGTTGTTATCAGCTGAGGCATTAAGCCGTAGATTTCGAAGGATTCGCAAAACAAAATTAATTAAAGTCGTCGAGACGCTGCCGATGTAGAATGTTTCTGAAGTAGAGTTTAATTTTATAATTATAGTTCGGCCTAGAGTCAGTGCTGGTGCTGCTCGTGTAATGTGACCGATTGTATAATAAATGGAAGGGGTTAATGTCTTATACAGTCATGTTAATTACTGTACAAAAATAATATTTAATAATTAATTGAGCCATTTTATCCCATTACTAATTAAGTTCCCTTCCAAATATCAATATATCTTTTTAGCATACAATTTCAATTTAATAACTGTATTTTTTATTTATAAAATACATAATCTGTTTATCTGTAACAGGAAAAAAATTAGAAAATTTCGCCCACTTCAATATTATTATCATATTATATATTTTTGCTGTCCTCTCTATCCTAACTGTCAAGTATGTGTAAATTTTCTCACTTTTCCCGCCTTTTGACACCTTTTGACATTGACGTTTAAGTTTCAGCTTACGTTCAATAGTTGAGTCATTCACAAAATATATGAGTCCCCACTTAAATTATATTAACCCACTTATATATGTACATACAAAGAAATAAGTCCATTATTATTAATATTAAAGTAAAATATTACATCACAAAACATATAAGCGATTATCGCCATACATCGGTTATACCGCCATGTCGTCTATCGTATATACGGTATAGGTTCAATCATCGAGATCGACAGTAAAACGTAATGACCGTGCACAATGGACACAAAGACGCGGACAATGCGATGACGTCACTATAAAACGAACAATGTTAATCAACCCATCAACGTTTATTAAGAATATTATGACTTTATATAGGAAGTGTTGTTGCCGCTTATTTACGATTTTGATATACCTTTAAAATAAAGTTGACATATATACATAGTTTTCTAGCTTGCGGGGTTAGATATAAATAAAGAAAACTAGAACTTTTCTGAGCTAACAAAGTACGAGATGGTCACTTTCATTCTAAGAGTTCACCTTTGGACCATAAGTTATACTGTTAACTTAATATTTTTATACTTATACTTTTGTATTTTTACTAACTTTGTCGCTCTTGGTCTCTTCGGAGTTGTTTAGTCACAGAATTTACAACTACTTAGCTATCGGAACTAACTACGTACATATACTTAAAGAAAAAAAGATTTGAACCTGCTTCTTCTGCAAACTGTACAAGCATTTTGACCACTTAGCCATGCGTTCTTCTACACGTTCTTCATTACACCGCGAATATCTTACATGCTTTATGCAACTTATTGAGTTGCTAAAATCTGTAGAGTTACAAAAAGAATGCTATTTTTATTAAATATTTTAATGATTTTTAAATATTTGATTAACACTTTAAAAATCATTAAAATAACTATGTACATATATTTGTATAATGAACTATAGCCATTTTAATTTCTGAGAAGTTTTTTTATAATAAACATTAAGAAGTTCCCTCTGTCCAGTCCAATTCTATTTGTGATATAGTGATGGAATGCAAGCCCACGTAATTGTTCTATGATCGATATTTATACTATGGAAGCAAAAGCAACTTGTATTTAAATAGTTCATACCTATCAATAGATTGCCAAATAACTGTATATTATGTTATTATGTATATTAAAATTCATACGCTCATTCTTTATTATAGAATAAAGAAATTTAAATTATATATATATATATATATATATATTATATATATATATATTAATATCTATATAATAGTATTATATATATATATATATTATTATAATATATAGATATATTATATTATATATATATGATATAGATATGATATATATATATATAATATATATATCGAATATATATTCGGTATATATATTATCTATATATATACCATATCTATATCTTATCTATATAATATAATATATCTATATATTATAATAATATATATATATATATAATACTATTATATAGATATTAATATATATATATATAATATATATATATATATATATATATAATTTAAATTTCTTTATTCTATAATAAAGAATGAGCGTATGAATTTTAATATACATAATAACATAATATACAGTTATTTGGCAATCTATTGATAGGTATGAACTATTTAAATACAAGTTGCTTTTGCTTCCATAGTATAAATATCGATCATAGAACAATTACGTGGGCTTGCATTCCATCACTATATCACAAATAGAATTGGACTGGACAGAGGGAACTTCTTAATGTTTATTATAAAAAAACTTCTCAGAAATTAAAATGGCTATAGTTCATTATACAAATATATGTACATAGTTATTTTAATGATTTTTAAAGTGTTAATCAAATATTTAAAAATCATTAAAATATTTAATAAAAATAGCATTCTTTTTGTAACTCTACAGATTTTAGCAACTCAATAAGTTGCATAAAGCATGTAAGATATTCGCGGTGTAATGAAGAACGTGTAGAAGAACGCATGGCTAAGTGGTCAAAATGCTTGTACAGTTTGCAGAAGAAGCAGGTTCAAATCTTTTTTTCTTTAAGTATATGTACGTAGTTAGTTCCGATAGCTAAGTAGTTGTAAATTCTGTGACTAAACAACTCCGAAGAGACCAAGAGCGACAAAGTTAGTAAAAATACAAAAGTATAAGTATAAAAATATTAAGTTAACAGTATAACTTATGGTCCAAAGGTGAACTCTTAGAATGAAAGTGACCATCTCGTACTTTGTTAGCTCAGAAAAGTTCTAGTTTTCTTTATTTATATCTAACCCCGCAAGCTAGAAAACTATGTATATATGTCAACTTTATTTTAAAGGTATATCAAAATCGTAAATAAGCGGCAACAACACTTCCTATATAAAGTCATAATATTCTTAATAAACGTTGATGGGTTGATTAACATTGTTCGTTTTATAGTGACGTCATCGCATTGTCCGCGTCTTTGTGTCCATTGTGCACGGTCATTACGTTTTACTGTCGATCTCGATGATTGAACCTATACCGTATATACGATAGACGACATGGCGGTATAACCGATGTATGGCGATAATCGCTTATATGTTTTGTGATGTAATATTTTACTTTAATATTAATAATAATGGACTTATTTCTTTGTATGTACATATATAAGTGGGTTAATATAATTTAAGTGGGGACTCATATATTTTGTGAATGACTCAACTATTGAACGTAAGCTGAAACTTAAACGTCAATGTCAAAAGGTGTCAAAAGGCGGGAAAAGTGAGAAAATTTACACATACTTGACAGTTAGGTTAGAGAGGACAGCAAAAATATATAATATGATAATAATATTTAAGTTGGCTAAATTTTCTAATTTTTTTCCTGTTACAGATAAACACATTATGTATTTTATAAATAAAAAATAAAGTTATTAAATTGAAATTGTATGCTAAAAAGATATATTGATATTTGGAAGGGAACTTAATTAGTAATGGGATAAAATGGCTCAATTAATTATTAAATATTATTTTTGTACAGTAATTAACATGACTGTATAAGACATTAAGCCCTTCCATTCATTATACAATCGGTCACATTACACGAGCAGCACCAGCACTGACTCTAGGCCGAACTATAATTATAAAATTAAACTCTACTTCAGAAACATTCTACATCGGCAGCGTCTCGACGACTTTAATTAATTTTGTTTTGCGAATCCTTCGAAATCTACGGCTTAATGCCTCAGCTGATAACAACCTTCTATCGGTCGTATTATACTGCCATTAGACATGAGGACGGGACAATCCGATTGTCATAATGAGTTTACGCGCTACACTCGGACTCGGGACTACACGCAGTGCTAGTAGTACCTGCACAGTTTAAAAATTGTTCACTTCTTGTAGCCAATAGAAAAACTGCTACCACCTTTAATTATTATGACGTTATCTATTTATATATTATTATGACGTTATAAATATATTTCTTTCTATTTATAAATATGCATTGTTAGGAAATGGAAATGGTTAAAGTTAATTATTAAAGAAAAATAATGTAAGAACGTATAGGTAGTTCATTTCGAGCGTATTCTAACAGAGATGCCTCATATTTACAATATATTATATAAATAATTGATAATTATACTTCAGGATAGTTCCCTTACAGTACGGGCCAAAGTGACATAAATTTACTGCTTTTATAGGCTTTATGATCTAAGACTACCCTCCTTTTACAATAGACTCCTAACACTGTGATAACTTTATCTGTACCTTCAACAATACAACCGTACTACGTAACTAGCAGTACATCAACTCGTCACACAATATCTCCATAATCTACCACACACTGCACGAGGCACATCCAAAACCACTTAATCACCAAATTACTGTACACAATCTAAAATATATTTGCTAACATACATTAATGAAATGTTACATCTCTGAAGTGTGTAATCTCTGGACCTCTTAGCTCCCTACAAATAAGGAATAAAATGGAAGTAAGAACATATTTCTCGTCGTTGTTTACTGAAGCTGTGACAGGTTATTATTTGAAGTAAGGGCGCCTGCCCGCCTGCCCGCCTGCCTGCCTGCTCGATGCCAGGCGATGGAGGAGGACGTGGGCTTCAATATTCATTAGCTTAACTCAAATTGTTTCTACGTACGATAAATAATGTGCCCTTTACATGTCACGACGGAAGCCGCTTAAGATATATCTCTTTATAAGCTCGTACTAAATGTCACTAAGGAAATTATTTTAAGTGTTACATTTCATTTACATATGAGTATATTAAGTATTTATCAGAAACAACTACGTATAAGTAGTACTTTGGTTTAATCACAAAAGCCACTTTCCTATACGATTGAATATTAATAATTATGTAAATCGAGATGGAGAGTATGATGCCTTTACTATTTATAATTCCAATTTATTTATGATTGCATCGCGTCGGCGTCGGTGCACTACGTACGAGTATGAACGGACGCGAGAGAGCGCCTCAAACAGAATACATGCATATTGATTCTTTATAAATAAATCGAAACGCTATTATTTTTAACATAAACAAGCAAAACAAAAATATTTCTCATCTTGCAAAAATGGCTGTATAAAATATTTATAATTTTCAAATAAACATTTTTATTTTCGCGCTCCTGCGTCAAACGTTGCGAACAGAAATAGCTAGTTAGGTGTACGTCACTTCATTCTCGACCTGTTTTTTATATTTTTACCAAGAAATAGAACCTTTAAAATAGAACCTCCTGCTGGAGCGGGAAATATTAAATAACTAAACAAAAACATTGCTCTGAATGGAATTCTTCTTTTATTTCTGTGAACAACAGTGAGCATTACCGTATCACGATATTTCCGTCTAGGTCCAGTTCAAACTTCAACAATAATGTCTATATCATACAAGTGTACAGTTTGTATGGTATACATTGAAGCAAACAGTACATAATAATAATGCGAGGGGAGGCTAATATTAGTAACCACTTACTCAAATGAAGATCTAACATTGACACCGTGTGAATATATTCTGTATGTAATTCGAGTAGTATTGTACATATGAAGGTTTTCGTTGCGGAAATACATTATTTTTATAGCTTCACGCTTTATTCCGCTTTATCCCGCATACAGCGGGAACGCAGAAACCGTGAGAACCTAGTGTTAAGACACTTCGTCCTCCTCTTACTTACATATAAATATAATAGAACACATACGCTTTACTCCGTAAATGACATAACTAAATTTATTATTATTATATTTTACCTATAACGGGTAGGTAAGAGGCATTCGAAGTATATCTGTGCCTTTTTTGCCTCCACTCTTCTTCCAACAATATCCAAACTGCAATATTGAAGGTCAATCGAAGTCTTCCCTTAGCCTTTTAACATCCCGCTCGCCACATCAGACTTACTCACCAAAAAAGTAACTTACTATATATTTATAATAGGTTAGGCAGAGGGAACCGCAGGAACTGTGGGAACCTAGTGTCAAGATACACCGTTCCCCGCTTTCCGGCGGTTTGAGGCATACCTATTTTACGCATATATCAGAACATTTCTAGCAAGCTCGCTCTTACGATGTCTTATTTAACTTAACATTAAGCAATATTAGCATTATTGATTATTCAAATACGAGCTATTAATTTCAATTGGAGTGTTTGCCGAGACGTCGACTTTACTGAAGTAACCCCATACGTGTGCTCTTTACTTGGGTTCTGCTGACTTGGAGTCAGCAAATTTAGTTTTGAGGCGGTTACTCCTGCGACCTGCGGGTAATGTGCAGGGCGTGTGTCGTAAAGTAAAGAATATTTTTTAGTAGAAAACCTTCATCTTGAGGACTTAGCTTATAATATTATCGCAAAAGTGTACTTTTGTATTTATATGAATATATTGCAGATTTAAAGAGATTAAACATTTTATTTATTTTGTACGTGTATTTTATTATTATCAAAATAATAAGACCTTTTATTTCATAAAAATAAGCATTATTTTATAATCCAGTCTAATTTAATTACAATATATTCCTGTATTCGGTATGATTTATGGTATAGGCCTCCTCTAGCCTCTCCCATTGCTCTATATAACACTTAACTCTACGCCAATTTGGCCCAGCAGTTAGCTTGACTTCTCCTTTCGGTCTTGTATACCGTATCCCGCGACTTCACCATCTTGAATTATTATTAGAATATCTGTCAATTTCGTTTTGGCATAAAGTATAGTAATTCTAAAATTATCTTTTCTTTTTGTACCGGACACCCTTCTGTCCCTAGCCCTTTGACATCATCAGCGCCCGTGTATCGCATCTGTAGCTTAGGCATAGAAGTATACATGCTTCAAAATCTCTTTAAGAAACCAGTTTTTCTTTCATCGCAGTGCGATTTTCTTTATTTTTGTCAGTTGTCATTGCTCACATCTACTGCTTTTATGTAGGAATTTGTTTCACTAATCACATAAGTCTTATCAAAAGTCCAATAAACTTCATACATTACCAAATTATGCGAGCAGATTTATTGCGCTTTATTAAAAAATTAATTACCATTCTCCAGATGGTGCTAATAAAAATTCAACTCGCCCATTTCAACTAATATTCAAGATTATTTGATATTCTAATAGTCATTATTTGATTAATCTTTTATATTCATAAAGTTGTGATGTGAAGTGCGGTTTCTAACCTGAAAAAAATATAAAAAAAAGTTAGGAAATTAATTGTTAATTGAATCAGTGCGAATATAAATATTTAGAGGCTAATCAGAGCAGCATGAATGAAGGAATTATACATTCACTCCGTTCTGCGTAGCGCCCTCCGTGTGCCCCGCGCCCTACGCTGCCCGCCCCCGGCCCCGCTCCCGCCCTACAACGCCTCACTGCCCCAAGCGTTTGACACGGATATTCGGATTAATTTTAACTCGATCAAATCCTAAAAGTTAATTTCAGTTATTAAATTATGCTCAACACCTTCCCATCTGTGAACAGATTAAATTTCATCTGAAGATAATTTATTTTTCATGATCACAGCGGAGGTTGTATTTCTAGTTCTAGTAAGGCATAACAATTATTTTATTTGTTTAAAAAATAAATATAACAGATTCATCCTAATATTTTAAATATATACACAAATATAGATAAGCTAATATGTGTTATAAACTCACTTTACTTTATTTAATTTTTCGCGTTACGTAATTTACATGATAGGTTAGGGGTAATACTAGATAGTACATCATGTTAACAAGATTATCTCTAAACGTATGCCGTAGTGCACCGTAGCTTCGTACGTATGTACGACAGGGTAATCGTCATTGATCCGTCCAGTCAGTGTGGAACTTCGCACATTGAAGTAGTCAACTACAAACGCTAATACATGCTGTATATTTAGTCAATATGGGTTTCAATTTATTTAAATTTGCAAATTAAACACATTTGATTGCTTTATTTATATAAGTATTAAATTTAACTCTCACGTCAAATTTATAATACGTAACTCTTTAATAGCTATAAAAACAATTAGTATGCGCGTCACGAAGATGTATCTTCCATAAACATTAACCAGTTTATGACGAGTTTTCATCACAAGATGTACGAAGTGTGCTGGTCACTACCTGCAGGTCATCGCTTCAATATTCTATTTATAATGCAATATCGATCCGTTAAAAGCCATTTGTCATGTCTAATAGGATGTGGGGTAAAATTAGCCCCTTCCTTGCCTCTCCCCTACGTTCGCAGTTTTTGCATGTATTTTTTCTCATGACGTATTTACCGTATAGGGTGTCTAATTATAAATTACTCTGTACTATATTTTTAGTCTTACTAAGATTTTGTGGGGTCCGGTTAAAGTCACATGTAATGAAGGTAAGTAGAAAGCGTTGGCTTCTTTTCTTCAAAAAGAAACATTGCGATTATTGTGAATAAACCTAAACCAAATAAACCAAGAAATATAAATATTTATACGTTTTAAAAAATTTGAACACATAATAATCTCAGTATCAAGCCCTTCTTTTTCTGAGTTAATTCTAACTTAAAATAAACTTAATAGTGTCTCACGCAACATAAAAGTTTTCTCTCTATTATCTGTCAGCTCCGCCTCGAACAGTACTCAAGTGCCCGTGTCTATCGAATCCTTTCAATCGCAACTCAATCAGATAAATATGCCTCGACTTACCCGTTTTAATCTTCAGTTATTTGCAAGTAAGCGCTGGCTTCATTCAAAGGCTCTTTACAAGATATATAAGCTGATATTCACAACGCCATTTTTATATTTTCTATTTTCTTTTATTTTTTTATTTGAAAAGCAGTACACCCACCTGCGTGTATAACTACATATTATATACATGTCACAAATATTACGTATTAGAGCTATTTCTCACGACTCTCTGTCGCGTAAATACATTGTGCTCTAACTTTTTATACTTCTTTTTATATATCTATACTATATCATAAATGAAGTATATCTGACATTTTTCATTTAACAAATTTTTCATTTAGTGAAACGTAAAGAAGTCACTATACAGTAATTAATATTAATCGACAAAAACGAGCCTAAACTATATTAAAAAACACGAAAAATGTATGGCTCACCTGGCAATGAGCCCAAGATGCTATCAGCATATCCTCGCTGGACCACTAAACTGACACGATGAGCGAAGAAATTGCCAAAACGTAAAGTGCTATGAATTGAAATATGACTTCACATAAACAAACTTCGAATTTCTTTTCAAATATGCCTGAGTTAAGAAACAGACTATTACAGACAGAAACAGAAAAATAAAAATAACAAATAAAAGCATATGCGATGTGAACACGCCGCTACAGCGCAGCATCAGTTCGATTATTTAAGATTCCATCTCATTCATCCCAAGTGTTTGCTTTGAGTGGGAATGCTGACGATTTGACAACTCAACTGTGCGAGCGTCTCAGCGTCTTAGCGTGTAATATTTAGACAGCAAACTCATCACCTTCGATTATTTGCGGAAATCAAAAGACAATGCACGAAACTGCATTTTTTTTCAAAAGTTTTTTAATAAATATTTAAGAAAAAATTTTTGCTCAAAAAGAAATTCGGGCAGAAACTATTCGTGTTTATTCACCTGTATTATGATGCAGCACCCAAAACTAAAAATTCAAATCGATTTTCCCCATTCCCTATTCTGCCTCGAAATATTAAATACTCTCTATACTTGCTACCTTATCTTAGATGAAGTCATCATTTCTATAAAGGTACATTGTAGATACTTAAGTTACTAAGCGAAGAGCAATAATACGACATTGTGTTCACTTCAAACGTAATATATCGCGACGTACCTGATATTGTAAATGCTTCTCGTGACTCGATTCTTTTATTGCTTCCATCGTATTGTTGATGCGATACTACTTGCGTCGATCTAGATCTTTTACTTGACCTTTACTTGTATAAGCTTGCTATCAAATGATATCTTAGAAGTCTTACAATATTTGTTAAACAATGTGACATTATTTAATGCGTTCAGAGTTAATTTGCGTTAATAGTAAATGCATATAACGTTTCAAGTAGTAGCGAGAGGTATATCAGCAAAATCTCTCTCTAGTTGCTGTCTAGAACTGTTAGTAACATATTTCTAGAACGTACTTAGAAGGCGGCATAGGTAGAATAATTTAGTATTTGGTTAGTTAGTGGAAGGATCTGTGTCGGTGAAAGTGAGTGTTAATATATTTTTAAACCCCTTTAAACCTTCACTTGGGTCGCAAGTCCCAAACCCTGATCGAAGCTCTTTTTACCTACAATGCGATGGGCACCCGCACGGAGAATACTTGGAATAATCATTAAGAATTTCTTCTCACTACACAGATGTATAATACAGTACATAGTAATATAAGTATAGGTTTGTTGCAGTTATTAGATGGAATGGATCCACCAACTTACAACAATGTATATGAGTATTTTTATGGTTTGCAAACTGATCTACAATGAGGATAGAAAAATATTTAAAGAACACAAAAATAAAATTGAAAGCAGCGGGATTCGAACCCGCGTCCTCTTGCGAATCGTGTATTTTTTTTATATGACATAATTTATGACGTTATCCAAAAGAGATATTAAATATTTAATTATAAATTATATATTAAATTTAAAGTTATGCATACATTTATGTATACACATTTCTGTTATTGTTTACAAGACAAATATTTTCGATCTTTTATCAACACTTCAGAGACCAGCTTATAATCACAGCGAATGTGACACGTGGGCCGCGTTGAGACCTCCTCAAATACTTCACAAAGTTTTAGTACAGTGTCTTCGCAAAATCACAAAGGTTCGTCTATTTGTTTGTATTTAGATGTTATATTTAGAATTTCCTGAAAAGTGTTAGGCCTTATATGTTTTTCCCATTGTATTTGACTTGACATATAGACTATAGGCTTGTTAAAAAATAAACAATTGATCACTATTTGATCGTTTAGTACTTTTGGCTTCACATGAATGTGAAGAGTGTCAATTTAAAAAAAAGCAATTAATAGTGAGGGGAAAAACTTTTTTACTTTTATACAATATACGGGCCATTTGTATATTACTTGTGGACATAAAAAATATGACAAACCGATTTTAAATTTGTTTTAAAATCTTGCTACTTTATGTAAATATATATTGATATAGTAGTTTTTAGTAAGGTTTAGGCCAAATTTTATAAAAAAAAACCATTAACTTCTATAAATAAACAATATTTTATTATTTAATATTAAGAAAAGCTTCAAAAGCATGATTTGTCACACGACAAAATTACCCAGCATTTTGATTCTGTACTGAGAGCAAGTGAAGTTAGTTATTAGATACATTTCACGGATACCTATCATCTATCGTACTATTATTATAGAGCTAAGAGACTGACTCGTAATATAGTGAGATCGATTCCACTTAGCAAAAATATGAATATAAATTATTATCAAATATTTAAATATCAGATAAGTTCATGAGAGAAACGATCTTGACCGACGAACAGTCACACAACAAAACCCTAAAAGAGCTTGATAAAAAATAATGTCCTTCATTATGGTAATTCTGTATGTAAAATAGTTTATCACTCGTCCAATATATATTAAAACATCACGTAGAGCGGCGCGTCGTGCAAACATGTGCTATTTGGTGTGGACCGCGGCCTAATGCCCGGCCGCGACGACCGCTGCACCCGCGCGCGGTCTTTTGATGAAACACGCGCTCGCCCAGTATTAAGATACAAATGTAAAGAAGATAGCACCTCATGTACTGACTCTATAAATTTTAAGTCACAATTACCTGAAAACCATTTATCTGCCAATTAGGGTTTCTCACAAGGTATAAAGTTTTATAATAATGGTACGTCTGTTATCAATGTATTAATTTTGGGTGATTTCTATCAATGGGGTTGACACCTCTTGATCGTGTACGTTCAAATTCTCAGTGTCTAATAACAACGAAAGAGTTAAACGTCTTTTATTCAAACACTATTAGAAAACAATAACAGCAAATTTAACTTGTAAATACATCAACATATGGGCCATATGAGCCGGATACTAGTTAAACCTTACCCTGGAGCCGGAAAACGGTCACGGAACAAAAAGATCGAGAAATCGACGGCGTGCTATGGAATATATTTGCAGTGAATAGAAATATAAAGGATTAGATCATATTACGTTGTTACCAGTCCAATAATTTTCTACGTCATAATGGTTAGGAAGTGGACAAGGCTTTAAACCCGGTGGAAAATATCGCACAAACGATAAGAAAAATTCAGTTTAAATGTGAAAAAAAATATGCCCCAAAAAAGTAGATTTACGAAAAATTCTATAGAAGCGCGCTAAAATGTTTGAGAAAGACTACTGGAATGAAATATAAGCAAGCACATGCCGAATATTACGAAAATAGCAAAGTAAAAAAAAGGATCAAGTAACACTTATGTACAAAGGATGAATTTTTGAACATGAGGAGTTGTATAGTTGTTTTGAAAGTGATTTAATGGATTTATTAGGGTCTCAAGCTCAAACACCGTTGGGTTTAGTGGTTCGATGCAAGGGGAAATCTCAAGGCACGTGTGGTATTAACCAAAAATACAAAATACCTATTATAGCGGACAATATGAAGATTGGTTTGCCGTTTTCATGATTATTTCTACACTTGTGAATACGAACGAGCATTTACAAAGTACAAAAGCACATTATTTAAAAAACATCACTTAAGGAGAGGCGCGGCTATATTAAAACATATACAAGTGACTGATTCTAATTATGAAGAGGCATGAATATTCTGAAAGAAGGTAGGGAATAATAATTAAACGCAGAACCGTTAAGCAATTATGAAGAGATTGTCTCGCAAAAGAAGATGGCGGTAAATAATTCTACATTAATTAAAAACTTATTAGATACAACTTCGAGTGCTTACATTTTTTAAAAAACATGAAGTGAAGACGGAAAATTGGGATTTATATTAATAATAGTATTATAGTACAAAAATTAGACAGCCGATCCTATAAAGAATGGAAAGAACATGTTAGTACCACGTGTCAAGATGGCGATAGTCTTCCTTCGTTGGATACATTCGAAAATTTCTAGAAAGCAGTTTTCGCCACTTTAGAGCTTACAGAACGGCAAAACTTAAATAACTAGGGTTTGGCGAGGAAAAATCGTTTCATATTGCTAACATTTAGAAAATAAGAAGAATGCTTCTTGTGCGGACGAAATCCATACGCTCAGCCATTGCAAGTTATTTGGGGAAATACTCACCACCACAAACTTAGTGAATTTACGAAACTAAAAAATTTAGATTCACTGTCTTTGCATCGGGACACTCTGTAAGACAGGTGTCGCGTTCCAACATGTTGTCGATGTGCAACAGGCGTCATCATAGTCTGCTTCATGAAGATAAGGAAAACTAATAAGAAACACTCGACAATATAATCAAAATAACGAAGCTATACAAAAGGAAACGGGTTACCATGTATGTGAGGAGGAAAGTGAATAAGAAGAAGCGAATGACCGTCACACGTGGTAACTAAAAACAGACTACAGATTTATTGGCCACAGCAAATCGTGCAAGTTATGACGTGACGATAATTACACGATATTTGCGATCTTTAATTGGATCACAGGCTCAAAGCAAGCTTTATAAGTGAAAAAGCTGCGCAGGCAAACTCAAAGGTAAACGCTATCAATAAAGGCAAAGTCATCGGTGTGGACAGCAAGTAAAGAGAAGATATTAAGAAGTGGTTCAGATAAATGTGGAATCAAGATGTGAAGATTTCAATCTAAAAGTGAAAGCATATGTTTAGTCTAAGCAAACTGACTACTAAACTACCATACGTTACGATACACGTAACCAAGTGGCTCATCTAGAAGGGTTAACACTGGCTGACCTTACTATTTCAAGCCAGGAGCTATTGACTCTGTTAGGTGTGATGTTACGCGCAGAGTCTACAAGACACTTAATTAAAGGACCGCCAGGGTCTCGTGCGCTCAAAAAACCACACCTTGGCTGGATTCTATTTGGGAGATCGAAAGAGAGTTAGATAATCAAATTCGTTGTAACTCTGCATCATCACGTTATAACAGAAGATTCTTAAAGGTATTATGGGAGGTAGAAGAAGATAAGAAGAGGAAAATGCACCAAAGGAGAAAGAACAATGGGAAGATTTTATGAAAATAATTATTACAAAAAAGAGATGGTAATGGACAGAATATATAGTGAGACTTCCATTTCGCACAATCACCCAATATCAACCGATGGACATTCAAGAGACATAGCGTGGAGACGATGATCAACCTTGGAACGCAGACTACCGAAGATCCTAAATTGAGCGGAAGAATACGATAAAGTATTAGAAGAATAATTTTAACCATGGGTCCTATGGACGTGGTTCCTGAGAACGAAATAAATAATCGTTGCGTTATCTCCCAACATCACGCCGTGATCCGAGGAAGAAAGGAAACACTAAACTAAGAGTGGTCTTCGATGCTCAAGTAAAGGCAGTAATGCTATTCATTGAAGATGGCTTATGGACCGGGCCTGTACTTCAAGAGGATATGCGAAGCATTGTAATGAGATGGCGAACACATAAAATATGTTTTGCCAGGTATAGTAAAAATGTACAGAATGGTGCTCTAGATAGCAAAGATGACAGATGACATTAGAATACTCTGGCGACAAAAAGGAGGGTAACAAAGAAGACTCAAAGAGATTAAAGCTTATAGACTGAAAAAGTTACATCGGGACAGCGTCTGTCCTTATTTAGCCAATTAAAAACCGTAATGAAGCTAGCCGACGGATGAAGGTGACAATATCAAGAAGCTGCCAAGAAATTCGAAAGGAAGACTTTACGTGACGAATTATTATCAGGCTGCGATTCTGTAGAACAAGCTATATGTCTTACTCAAGAAATAATAAATCTTTGCGAGATGGTGGTTTTTAATTACAAAAGTGGCTTCAAATGCCTCAACTGCTACGATCCATGGATGACGACAAAATTCCGACAAAGGCTAATTTACAGCTGAACTGTCGGGGACTGGAGCCTAGAAAAAGATGAATTTCATATCAGATACAATTACAAAAATTACCATTACATATAACAAAGAGAAAGATACTATCAGATTTGCAAAAATATTTGACCCACTAGGGTTGGATTTGGATAGCACAGCAATCGTTACAGCAAAAATTCTAGTTCAAAACTTGGCTAGGAGGAATTGGTGGGATGGAAGGACATAAGAGAAGAGTTAATAGGAATGGAAAGCCATTCGAGAAGATTTAAAGAACATGTCAACGATAGGAGAATAAACGGTGGTGAACAATTTCAGACAGATAAAGATGCTATAAACGTTGCATGGCTTTTTGTGATGCTTCTGTTAAGGATGGCAGCTGTGTTTACTGCGAGTACAAACAAAAAATGAGAAATGAAAAACAAATTGTAGCAGCGAGAACAAAAGTAGCTCCTGTAAAAACATATCACTGCCACGACTTGAACTAAGTGGAGCGCACTTCTGTCTAAAGATGTACAACAAGAGAAGTATGAGAATTTCATCAAATCAAACGTTGGCGTGGACTGATCTACAATTGTCTAGCTTGGATCTTTGGGGAAACCTAATCGATGGAAACATTTGTAGCAAATCGCGTCGTAGAAATCCTAGAAGTTACAGCAGGCGCTCAATGGTTCCATGTAAAAAATCGTTCAAGATATCCAGCTGACATAGCTTCAAGGGTACAAATATACAAGAATAAAAGAAAACAAGCTAATGGTGGGAATGGACCCTCTTGGATAACACAATAAAACAATTAAATATCTAAAACCTATATATTAGACTATAGGAAAGGAAGAAAAATATACAATATATGTTAGTACGACGACCAGAAGAACGAGTTATTAACTTTGAAAGATTACATCACTTACCGAATATTGAGAGTAATAGTAAATTGTAAAAGGTTTAAATATGAAAGAAATCCAGAAAAGTAAAAACCAAGCGAGCACTATAGAAGAAAGCAAGGGCTTAGCTCTATGTATAAAAAGGTACAACAGGAAGAGTTCTCAGGGAAATCCGACGGCTAACAGCACATAAACCTGTTAAAGGCTACTGTATTTTGAAAAACATTCACCCATATCGACAGTCAGAATATTCTCAGAGTGGGCGGCAGGTTGAGGAATGGCTAATGTAGATGAAAAACATAAAAATCCATAATACTTGCAAGCGAAATGATCTAATTCCGATTATCTTGAAGATGCACAAATAAAAAAACTTTACACCGGAGGAATAAATTTAATGATTACTTACCTGATGACAAGTACTGGATAGTGGCTGCAAGAACCTAGTAAAAACAATACGTCAATAATTGTCGTACATTGCGCCACGTCGCGTGTACAAACCGACAGTAGATTAATGGGTGACTACATCAAGCACGTGGGACTCCATCAAGTCCTTTATCAACGTAGTGGTGTTGACTTCGCTCTGGTCCTGTATCTATCTTAAATCCAAGGAAAAGGGTTGCCAAGACAAAGCAAGGCATAGATTTGCATTTTCATTTGTATGCAGTTAGGGCGAACACTAGAATTGGTTAGCGGACTTAACTTCGGACTCGTTATTGCAGCATTTAACCGTTTGTCGCTAGAAGAGGGACAGTCACGAAATTGGAGTGACAATGGCACTATTTTGTAGCAGCCAATAAGGAAATTATGTCAAGTGGGAAGAAGCAAAATTAGAAATACCTGGTTCTGCTATCAATGAATTAGTGAAGGAAGGCGTTACAGGGCATTTCATGGCCACCTTATAGTCCAATTTTGGTGGGCTGTGGAAGCAGGGTCAAATCGATTAAAGAAACTTAAGAAAGTACTTACGCACAACTTACATTCGAAAAGAACTAAATACAGTGGTGATACAAATTGAAGCCTGTCTAAATCAAGACCACTGATACCCATTTCAACAGGCGTAGATTGCCTGGCCGCATATAAAAGTACTCACTTGTCCTTCCTCATAGGTGAAGCACTCATCACTTATACCTGATCGTGGACTATACATCTTTAAATATAACAGTTACTCTCAAGATGGCAGCATACTCAAAAAATATTACAAGGATTCGGGAATCGTGCAGAACGAATTCTATCAAGGCTAAATCAACGGCCAAGTGGCTAAAGGAGTGCGCCTGGAATTTGAAATTGGGCGAATAGTTTTTGCTGAAAAATGGAAAAACATGCCACAAGCCGATGGGCATCTAGCGCGTAAATTGAGAAGCATCCTGGAACGGGACATATTAGTAGAGTTTACAGTCTTAGACTTATAACCGGAAAAATTCTATTAAGAGATCTGTAGAATTTATGTCCTTTAACAATTTGGAAATTAGTATTGAAGTAGTAATATAACTAGATTAATGTATAAAATTTAGAATATTTTTGTAACAATGGGTTACATGACCTTACTAGTTTAACTATCTGGCAGTCCATTGATCAACTTATTAATTTAGTCTGTAATTTGATTGTTAAAGCATTTTTGTAATCTAAACAGTATATTATTATTTTAAAAAGGGCCGTAACGTCCTTTTGGTGGGCGGCATGTACGTTCAATTCAGTGTAATAAAACAACGAAAAGAGTTAAACACGTCTTTTATTCAAACAAATATTAGAAAACAATCTAACAAAGCAAATTTAACTTTTAAATACATCAACAATCAGTCTTTATATGTTTTCTCTTAGAGTAAAAAAAAATCCGATTATTTCGGGAGTCACTGTTAAGTGAGATCCGTAAGGACAACTTCGAGAACACAGTGTCAAGAATATTATAGGTAATGTGAAAAGTACGAGGACCTCCTAATAGAGGGTTAACGATCCTCTGGCTGCCCCGGTTGATATAGTTTTGTTTTGTAAACGATACACAATTTAACCATGAGTTTTGGATTATATTACGAAAAATCTAATAAGACCCATTTTCTGTGTCAAAAATTAAATTACTATCTGTATTTGCTCAATTTGCTTTATTTATATTATATAATACTGGTTATTATGTTAAAAAACTTCATTAGGTTAATTAAGTAAAAAGTTACTCAAATTTGAAAATTACTTATAAATCTAACACTTTTGGATTTGATATTTTATTTGGAAAAGAAATTTCTGATATTAAAAAATGTTTTTCGCATGTTCTGAAGACAACAATTTTTATTACTTTAATTTATAATGAACTTAGCTTTAACTTGAACTTTTCACAAACAATACATCGAGTATATATATTTAAATCAGTGTTTTTATTAAAAGATCACTTGTTCAAATAATGAAAGAAATGCTAATTTCCAAATAAGATTCTTTTGTGTAAGGTGCGAGACGCCGCCTCACCCCGCCCCGCCCCGCCCCGCGCCGCCACCTCACCTCCGCTGGCGGTATTAACAGACAATGGTATTTCAGTTTCAGCTAAGCAATAGGGTCATCAAGAACAGACTCCGGCTGTACTAATTAAATCAATCCGATGTGAATGATAATTTAGACTATAATGAAAACGGGAACGGCTTTAGAACTCAGCGCTCCAACAACTGATGATGAAGGGCGGATTGTATGAACATTGTTTAAAATGAAACATATTATAAAGTAACATTAGGCAGCTTTTATTTTATATTCTTATTTCTACTTCTTTTTATAGTTTTATATACGTTTAGTTTTATATTGTGGCATCAGCCAGCAATGTTTTATATAAGCAATAGAAATAGACTAAAATTGAATTTAAATATAATTTTCTTTTACCAAGCCAATTCCTGGCCTGGGACAATTCCAGGCTGATTGTCGGAGTCTGTTCCGATTCTCCCTCTGTTCTTATTTTACTTGTATGATTTCGTAACTTCCTAGTAAATCGTCCAATCGCTCCCACGACAACTAATCATCTATCATCGTCCCGGCGGTTTAACTAACTTATTTAATGTAATACAATTATTTTCCAAAATGACATTCTTTTTTAGATCAAGAGAAGCGTAGTGGCGTCCGCCTGTAAAGGCGACGGCTTGTGGATTCGATTCCCACTCGGAGAAGATGGTATTTTTCATTTCCATTTTCTTCGCTTTGTCAACTAGGGAAAACGTGTTGTTCAGTTCCGCCACTCATCACGGAACAGCGGAAAGCGAAAAGCGGAGAAAAGAGTGTCTTAACACTAGATTCTTACGATTTCTGCGGTACCTCTGCCTCCTATAAAACAAAATATATACTTATTTTATATTCCTTGACTACAGTACAGTATAGGTAGTAAACTGAAAATGTTATAACAGATTAACACAATCGGAAGTCTAAACTACAGATGTAAGTTACCTAGTTGTGCCACCAACATCTGAACTACACACACACACACACACTCACACACACATTACAGTGCTGCGTTGCGTGTCAAAGCGACCGCGCGGTAATCGAAACTATTAACTATCGACTCACATTAACACTCGATGTAGGTATCGTATTTTCAACGCTTAATACTATTTCACAATATTCGTTGGATATTTTTGTAGTGTACTGGAAGTGATGATTCTCTTGTTCATAAGACCGAGATTTAATTTAATTTAATGAACATATACATGTAAATGTATAATATTTTATAATCTGTAGTAATGTACGTTATTTTTATTGTTATTGAAAATAGATACTGACATAAAAAAAATCTACACAATTTGTAATACAAATCAAGTTATACAAAAATTAGACTCGTACCAGTCGATTAGAAGAAATTCCAAGAACATTGCATTCAAAATTCATATCGATATTGAACGTACAATATAAAACGTTAGTACTAGGTGTATACACTTAATACAAATTGTTTTGTAGCGTCATAGCAAGGAATCTTAACGCAGTAAGTCAATTACCGTCGAATCAAACCACCGCGAAACATGAAAGAGACCGCGAATTTATTGATGTTTATAATAAATATAATTTAATTTCACAATTTTTGAAAATATTATTAAAGTTATCTCTATCTAATAATTTGATAGATAATTATTGTAATAATTATTTTTCACCGTCGCATGTCTTCTAAGATAAAAAGAGAGCAGCTTCCCTCTATGCGCATGCGAATTTAGTGTCTAAACCCTCCTCATTTTTCTCCTAATTTTAGATATAGGCGGGCGTAAGAAGCGTTAGGCGGAGAACGTTAAATCTTATCGAATCTAACTTGATGTATTGAGATATACTTGTTATCTGACAGACTGAAGTAGAGTCGCGTCAACAAGTAGTGGTCAATCGGGTCAACTATGTATAGAGAAAGCTAAAGATGCCTGACCTGCTCCTCCTCGACCTCCTCATCCTCTTGCGTCACGCGACCTATGCCATTATTATCGTAAAACGCAACTGGCGCGATTATAGAGTTCACAAAAAATACAACGTACCTTTTAGATATTTATATATTATGCTAATTTTAGTGATACAAGAAGATGACACTTGAGTACATGTTATATGCTCATGCATCGAATAGTTGTAACTGTTTCTGAGATATGGTTAAATATACTATTACTTCCTTTTTATTTTGAGCCTAGTGTTACACTCCGCTCCCTCCTTTTCACCATTCCATGCATTGAATGTTGAGTGGTGGAACTTAATACCGTGCATGCATAGATGTCAGAGCTAAGAAAATAGAAATGAAAAAATTCATCTGCCCCGATTGGGATGCGAACCCACAAACTGTCGCGCTTACAGGCGCCTATTAATTCTTATTATAAATAATTATTAATTTTACTAACACCAAAAAAATTAAAGATGCCATTTTTGATGATCCAGAATGACACTATGTTATTGTTATCACTATATATATATTGTTATCACTATTAGATAATATCAATGTTTATTTAAACAAAGAAATTATTGTACATGTTTCATATGCATTTATTGAGTTTATGAACGAATTAATTTATTTATTGAAAGACTCTTTGTAAATCAAAATAAATTAAAATTCTAAACACTATCTTAAGCAAGTGCTCGACCTGCCCATAAACATTTATAGGATCTCATGGGAAATAAAAGAAGAGCTAGACTTCGAACTCTCAGTGGTTTCGTCGTTAAACATGTCGGTTTTATAAATAGTGGTCCGATTGACTACAATACTTGTTACTTTAGTCGAATTTATTCAAATAATTATATCGATATATATTTTTGATGACCCGTCATGTATTTCTTTACCTAGTTAAAATATTTTACTATACAAATTGTTTTAAAAGTAAGTGAATTACTACCCTCGCTGCTACACGGCACATATATAAGTGTCACGTGTAAGATGTCACCTCGAGGAGCAGATGACACGTAACTATATCTTTACTTCATAAAAATCATACATGACCTGTAACTTAAATGTAGAATATATATTGTATTATTGTTGTTAATATACACTTGATAGATGAGGAATTAAAATAAAGCTGCTGCAATAGCTACACCGAGACTTCTACCATTTAAAAGAATATACGAGTTTATAATTAAAATTAATATAGATATTATAATTTAACCTCAAATAAATAGTATTGGATCATTGTAAACATATGATGATATAAGTATTTTACAAAAGTTAGTTTGAATTTACTTAAACAAAATATTATAAAAGCTCGCGTGAGCTAAGATAACTCGTCTCGCCTCCCGAACCGCCGCCCGCCCGCCCACAGACTCCTGACATTTCAAAATCAGTATTTATATAGACACTATAACGGGCACCGCACGCACTTGCCGCAATAAACTGACGCTATACATACGCGTATATCTACATAAATAGAATATGTTATTTTCTTAAAATAACTAGTAATATATATGTCTGTATGTTGTAGGTATAAATATGTTTATGATATATTTTACTATTTCATTACCAGTCATATTAGTACGTAAAAATAGTGAAGATTTATAACTTTGTTATATATGTATATATTTTAAACGAGTTTTAATATCGTCTTAAAGTTTTTTACGCTAAAGTATTTTATTTTATTCTTATTAGAAATATTTTAATTTGAAACCATATTACAACATGTATTAATAGTGTACACACTTTTGTACAATATAGCAAGGTTAGGACAGCAAGGACCTAGTATCATGTTTCTTCTTTGTCTGTTCTCTACTCACCACCTTAAATGAGATGTCAATGTTGTATCTTGTCATACTAAAATGGAGAAATGGAATAATTCATTCCCTCAAAAAAATCGAACCCACAATCATATTTACATTCACTTACGCCTTACTTTTATTAATATATAAATAAAATAATCTTTATTTAACACGAAAAAAGAAATTTAACATGACATTTAAAAAATACCAAAATACAAAATTAAAGAAGATTTTTATATTTTAGAAGTATAATTAAACCATTTCAACTATCAGACATTATTCAGTAGTTAGTTCATTCTCAATTCATCCGAGTTCTAACAAGAATTTTTGCTTATTTGTATTTTTCTTTCAACGACAGATGCGCTGCTGCATAGCTATGATGTGCGCCGCGGTGACGCTGGCGGTGGCGGCCGCCGCCGACGACGCGCCGCACGACGCTCCTCCGCCCCAGGTAACTAGTTATTACTAAATGTTGTGAGAACATAAGATATAACACTTTATAAGTAAATAACATGATTATTTGTGCTCATTTTAATTATAATTGCGTTTAATCTTATTTAGGCTAATTTTACAAATCTAAAGAGCTTATTTTATCGAACGTGCACTCTTTGGTATATATCGAAAAATAATTTATATATGTATTTGATAACATATTTAAAAACGAAGAGTACTGTAATGTATAAAAATATGGATAAAACGACAAGATTATATAACTTTTTTAAAAAAGACGAGAAAACTGATCGTAACAGTTTTACACAGAAAGATAAAGCGCGTAGTGTGTAGAAGTCGGGTGGGAAGCAGAAAATTGAGTGTCTCGACACTCGGTTATTTCTACTAAGACACATTATTCGTCACTCTTTGATGCCACTATTTATTTATATTCAATAAAGTGCAAAATATATAAAAAAGAAACAATTATATAAATATGATTCCACTCGTCACCAAAGCTCCAGTCTACAGTCCTCACAGTACAGCCTTCACGATACGCGAGTATTAATGTGAGCACATATTTGCTCTCTTCGTCCTAAATAAACAAGCCTTTCGATTTCACATTCCATCGACCGCACGTTTTACATTTTTCAGTAAACGTTTAAATGTCTAGTGACGTCCTTTGCTCATACATGGATATTCGTGGGAAATGAAAAATGATCGTAATATTTTATTCGTTTAGTTTAATTTAGATCCGTTATCGATATATCGATATGTATAGATGTCGATGGCGTAGTTTAACGATCCAAACCATACTAACTATATATTAAAATAATTTTGTTTGGGCCATCTTAAAGAAAAACCGAGGATCGCGTAAAAAAAACTTTTTATCGACATATTTACATATGTTTTTGGAGTTAATAAGAAAAAATAACAATTATTTTTATATATTGTTCAATTTTACACCTATTTGAGTCTCTTTAAGAATTAATACAATTAAAGTGAAGCTTGTAATTGCTAAAATAGTTTACCTGTCAGTGAACGCGACAGTGGACGCGGGCCAGGCCCCGACACAGCGCGACAAGGGCAAATTACACGGACAGACAGCTAATTACGCTTTTGTACATGTTGAATATAGAATTGAACAAAAGGAGCGTCTTAGCTTAAAACAATCAGTGTCTAGACCATATCGCCGCCGCCACTTGTACGCTCAGGTACTGCTTAAGTTATTGTTTAAATATCTCTGAAGCAAATAAGTATTAGTAATTAAATATGGATTTACATTTGTTTTAAAAATTGACGTTTAAGAATTTGAATTTGCACTCTCTTCGTTAATTATTTTAACGTTCCCACTTAGAAAACATGATAATGCAACTGAAGCTATATTTGATTTAACTTTTTTTATAATTACTACTACTTAGTTGTATACTAGATATGTCACAAGCGAATGTTTGTACTGAAACAATTATACGTATATATTATAATAAAATAAAATATTTCTTTGGGTATATTTATAAAGTCAGCAAAGTTTACTAAAAAATGGTAAACTACGATAATCGTGCCTCATTTAAGGCTCCCTTCCGATACATAAAGATGTATATAAATACCATTTGGGAGAATATTCTTCGTTTGATAGGTAAAATCCTATTGGCTTAGATGAACTACGGAGCGTTAATTCAAGCACGAGTACAAACAAGTGTGTTCACTCGCCAGCAAATAATATTTTATATAATAATTACAAATAAACTGTATTTTCCACCAAAATGCAGAAATCTGGCAAAAGATAGATTGAAAATTGATACTACTCAACGTAAATATGACGTTTCTCATTAAAACAGACCGAAAGTAACACGACAATGGCCTCTACCTGATAACCGCACAAAACAATCGCACCGAGATTGAGTTACAAGTTGAGTTCTGTACCGCACTTGACGCGTGTAACTGTAGCTACGGAGATTTGCTAACTACTTACAACTGAGAAGAGAGACCTCTTACAAAATATAAGAGTTTAAGTGAACTTTCTATGTGATTTCATTTTTTTTAACTTCACGCTTTATAACGCATATACTAAGGCAGTCAAAGAGAACGCAAGAACTGTGGGAACTTAGTGCTAAGACACTCCGTTCCTCACTTAATGAAGAATACAAGGAAATGGAAATAATTTATTTCCATCCCCCTCTATCCATTCGTTATACAGCCGTCGCGTTTACAGACAGACGTTGCGCCACTGTGCCACGACGATCCTCAAATTGTTAAGTTATAAATTAAAAGTATTAAAATATTTATAAAGTATAGAAATATATCTACACATGACATTAAAAAATCGGACAGTAATTGAAGCTGAAAGTAATCCCTTATATATTTCTTAATAAAAACATATCCGATGTTAACGACATACACACCAGCCTCTGTATTAAACTCCACCAACAACTGTCTCCAACAAAATGGCCGATCGTTAAAGTAATATTTATACGGATGTTAAACAGACCATTTACTTAAACAAATTGAACGGCGCGGCGCGTACTAGATAATGTATGTTTGTGTAGTGTAAGCGCTCTCATTATGCGCGGATAAAAAGCTTTCTAATATTAAAGCTCTTTAAATTTCCTCCACGATGAAGCTCTGTAATTCATATCTTATAATTTGCATAACAAACATAGGGTTGGGATAGAAAGAAACTCGTCAGGTCTTTAGCGATTCTCTCGTTTAAATGAAGTGTCTTTTGAGGCGGACAAAGGCGCTTTGTAACTGTAAGGATACGCTATATCTCTATAACGCTTATTAAATATTTTGCTATTACAGTTTCACTAAAAAGGCACTCACACTTGAGTTGATGTTTGAAAAAGAAGAACAAAAATAAGTAATTTTAGTGTTAGAAATGTTTTGTACGACTGTCTTGTTACGTGAAAATGGCCTTATGGCCGCTGTACACGTTTACTTTAATAAAGTTTCAATCTAAATGCTTCAAGCCGTACTTATTACCGAGATTGCTTTGTTCTTCTCAGTTAAATAACTCGAGACCAGCGCATTGTTTGCCTCAAAGCAGGAAAAACCGTAAAAATGTACAAAAAGAGGAAAACTTTAAATACAACCTGAAACCTTTGACCGTGAAATATTGTATTTGTTCACCTTAGTTTAGCTTACTTTAGGTGGGTAGTGTAGTTGGTGAGGCAGACGCCAACACAATTGGCACTTGTATATGGACATATAGTTTGTTTTCTTTTTTTTTTCTTTTTTTTTAGCTTCACGCTTTATCCCGCGCATGGCAGGGTAGGCAGAGGGAACTGCAGGGACCGAGTGGGAACCTAGTGTTAAGGAACTCCTTTGCTTAGTCCCTGCTTTCTCCGTCCCCATTTTCCACCTTTTTCGAAGCATTGCGTGTTGAGTGGCGGAACTCAACGCCGTGCTTTGCCGTGCGTGCCGTAAAAGAAAATGGAAATAGAAAAATCCATCTTCCCCGACTGGTTCCTTTGTTTTATTAATTCAATATATATAGAACTCTAAACATTGTTTACTATAGTACAATAATAATTACATTAAAATGTATACATATAATATATTTTAAGGAAACACATAAAAATTTACTAAGCCATGTTTCATCACGCCACGTCGAAGTTCTTATACGTTTGCAAGAGGCGCAGGTTCAAATCCCGCTGCGTTCAAATTATTACATGTTTTCTTTGAGTATTTTTACTGTCTTCAGTGTGGATTAAAACTTTATAAAATCAGAATAATAGATTAATATGTGAAGCAGTGATTTGGCCTCCCATTTGGATATTATTAACATCGTCTAAATATTATATCTAAACTTTGTTAAAAATAACAGTTTAACAATAATTTCGTTCGTTATACTCAATCTACATTTTTTACACTGGAAAAAAAAGCTAAAGTACACAAGTAAACGTATTTACGCTAACAATTTAATTTGATACAAAAAAAGTACAAAATAATAGAAAATAATTATAAGTATGTAAGTTTTACCTAATATATACCGAATTCAAACATAATATGTATAGTTAGGAACCTCTTTTAAGAAGAGCCTAGTCTTAGATGGTAAAGACTATTATATATGTGATTAAATTATATGAATCCCCCGATTCATATAATTTAATTCCATGTAGGCAACGTCTTGTATTCGTGTTGATATTTTTTAAAGTAAACTTTAAAGTAAATTCTAACCACTGGTTTCTAACACTATATAAAACATCAAGAGAAGAATGAATCATAACTACGTAGAGTGTAAGTACAAAATGTTACATCTCTCTGCCTGTCGCTGGAGGAGCCGCCAAGTTCCCGCAAGCGAGCGCGACTCACTGGCTTCCAACGCAAGCCGCAACACAATTAACATTCCTATCTAACTCTAAACTTCGCTGACTCGCCTCGACTCGTTTCGTAACTAATAAAACCATTTTTCCTGATTGTGAGCAAAGCTCGAAATCCTGGGACTTAATCTAATGGAAACAATGAAATAATCCGCGCCATTACAAGACAGCTTCTGCCTTAATGAATATCCAATCACAGCGGCTTAGTGCTCTATACATAAATGAAACGAGGGTCTGTTTGCTGACGGCCATTGAGTTCAAAAAGAACATTCATAAAAATAGTCACGAGAAATCGGCACTTAAAGTACTATCTAAAAGAAATTTATAAATAATAAATTACTCTACTTAAGTTATAAATAATTTTATTCTATGTATTTATTCAATAAATTTATTGTCAGGTGGACACTGATATCGAGTTGTCGGAAGAACAAAAGAGGGCTTGGTCTAGCTTACATGGCGGTGGTGGCTGGGGAAAGCGAGGGTGGCAGGACTTAAACTCTGCATGGGGCAAAAGGGGCTGGCAAGACCTTAACTCAGCTTGGGGCAAGCGCGGCTGGCAAGATCTGAACTCTGCGTGGGGCAAGCGAGGATGGCAAGACCTCAACACAGCATGGGGCAAGCGGGCGTGGAGGGATTTGTCCCAAGCTCCTTGGGGAAAGCGAGGATGGCAAGATATGAGCTCCGCATGGGGAAAGCGAGGCTGGCAAGACATGAGTTCTGCTTGGGGAAAACGAGGCTGGCAAGATATGAGTTCGGCGTGGGGCAAGAGAGCACCTGTAAGTTATATAAATATTATTTTGCTTTTTTGATTATTATATACATTTGTGTATTCTTATTACTTCATTAATTTGCTAGGAAAAGTGGGCTAACTTCCATGGTTCATGGGGGAAGCGATCAGGATCTGAACCCGACTACGAAGACTACGAATTCGCTTACGACCACCTCATCCCAGTCCAACAGGTAACGAAAAAATATTTATGAAACTTATTTATAACCATTCCATATTATATAAAATACTTTCATCATATTATAAGAAGCGTAAACTAAACATATTAATAGCAATAGCAAAAGATATTAAAGCTGCATAAAGTATATTTTATCTGTATACATATATACGAAGGCCTTGTCTCACTCCGCCATTGACAGTCCCGTTTTGAAATATTACGAGCTACATATTGGCGTCTCCGATCGCGCCATCATTCTTGTGGAGATTAATCGCCACAATATTACATTACTTTTAATTATTTTTCTCGCTTCCTCTAGCAGGGATTTAAATAAAAATTGTTAAAATTTTCCTTATTTTATATAAAGTGTAAAGATTTATGCTGTTACCTCTGTTTATTTATATAGTTTTATTAATTTTAACATACTTTTTTTTTATATTTATTTTGTTATTTTTATTGGTATTTTTTCATACTACTATACTTTTCTATGGCTATGGATGTTCGAGCTATCGTTTTCAAAAACACTTCATACGTACTTATACTGTATGTAATCAAAATCCTTAAAACATTTAAATTATTATGACAGTTGTACTTGTAATTTTAAAATTAACGCATAAAAAGAACTTTTCTACATACATTTACATATATATAAAGTCTACTACTCAGTCGAGCACAATATAAATGTTAACAGTAGATTGCATTATCAGATTAGCACTTTGTCTTCGTACATAACTGAGAAGCTTCAAATACTGTGTTCGTCGCATTGCCTAATAACCTGCTTAAATAAACATTAAATCTATATATAAATACAAATTACTTGTGACATTTCTAGTGATTTTAAGTAGAAAGGTTCTAAAACAGATGCCATGGCGGCACTAGGGGACAGGTAATAATTGTCAATTTCTATTTAAGACGATTTCACATCAAATTGCCTCATTTTGGCGCCGACAATATCTATACACGAATTCCCTTATGACTAAGCTAAAGAAATAGCTATAAAAATATAAGAAATTCTTTACGATACTATATGTGAAAAGTAAATAATAATGAAGTATCATTTCAATTTGGCAAGGCATTTCAGATGGACTCCGACAACCTAAGCATGGACATGCCGGAGAAGAAAGCGTGGTCGTCTCTGCACGGCGCGTGGGGCAAGCGGCCGGTCAAGCAGACTCAGTACAACAGCGGTACTATGCTCATTTACATTGCATTGCTACTTTAACATTTTATAGAAAAAACAACGACATATAAGTAATTATTTTTGCTACCGCCTTTTTAATGCAAGCAAATTATTTATTCTTCTAAGTGGGGATCGAACTGACGACTGTCATCTTTATATTCATAAATATATTGTTCAAATACTTTCGTAGATCTGCTTCTAAAGTGTGTGTGTGTGTGTGTATGGGTGTGTGTGTGTGTGTGTGTGAACAAGTAATCGCTGCAACTAGTGAACTGCAACTGCTCTACAATTATTTGCAACAACCGGATATTAGGTTGCTCTGAGCGGAAGAGGAATGGATACAGTCCTCCTCAAACTCAAACCTCTTATTTGTTCACTTCTAACTTGTAATGGCGGAAATTAAATTAGAATATAGTTTAATTAATCTTATAATTTACTTCTACTTTGGTATTTACTACTATAATATGGCAGGCTGGCAAAGAATATTTATTGTACTCCACAATTTTCTTTTAACAATGAGGTCAGTTTTAGCTCAGTTTTTTTAGCTTTACACTTCATCCTGCATATAGCAGGGTATGTAAAAGGAATCGTAGATATCCTTTGAAACCTAGTGATAAGAAGTTTCTTATCACTAGGTTTCAAAGGATATCTACGGAGTGCCGTTCCCTACAGTTCGCCGTTTTTTTAATTAAGTTGAGTGAGTGAGTGAATTGAGTGGCGGAACTCAACGCCGCGCTTGCCAGATTTCAAGAGCGAAGAAAATGGAAACGTAAAATCCATTTTCCCCGAGTGGGAATTGAACCGGCAGACTGTCTGTATAGCTCAGCTGTATATTAAGTACTTTGAACTAGTTGAAATTCTGGTTGAAACATGTAGACTTACTGATTGCATATTACTTTTTTCATTACACGTTTCGAAGTGGCCGTCCCCAAAGTGCTCATAGTGAGAGTGAGAGTGCACAGTGCAATGCCGTGCGTCATACCGCGTGCAAACAACTTATATTGCACTAGAAACTATTGTAAGCCTTCGCTTTACATGGAACTATTAATAGGCATTTTCGGTCTTTTGCTTAAAAAATAATATTTAACTTATTTTAGCTGAAATAAATAGTTATTGTTAATTGACTTCGTTTATAATCATATTGCGACATGATTTTTTACAAACAAATTTATTTTAACGTCGCTCAGGAGGTTTTATACGATTTATTAAATAATCTTCAGTTTAATACGGAAGTAACACTTACTCCACGCTCGCTGCCATCAAACTGAACTCATATTATGTCAGTATAATTTTACACTGTTCTCATTTAGTTGGATATAAACCAAAATTTTAATCTAAAGTACTTTTGTCTCTTTTTGTCTTTTTTCTTTGTAAAGTAATTTTAATATAAATTGAAGTTTATTTGGTTTTACAAAATTCAACTATCCCCTTAAACACGGTTTTCATTACCGTTTTCTTCGCTGTAGCAACTTAACAAGTGCGGCGTTAAGTTTCGCCATTCAATACGCTATATCTCGAAAAAGCAGAAAGCGAGGTGTGTTTTAACACTCTACTCTACCCTGCTATGAGTGGGATAAAGCGTGAAGATGAAAAAAGCTAGCTCTTTTACACTAACGATGCCTTAAAAACACATTAAAGAAAATACCTATAAATGTATGACAGCTTCTCTAGTCTCTAGTACCGTACCGTATAGTACAGTGTAATAAGGTTATCTGGAGTTGAGCACAGATTGATGCGGTCATGTCTCATTGATTGATGTACAACGGAGCAATGTGGCCGGCGACCAATCAGAGTGCTATGACTGACTTTATGTCGCTCATTTAGTTCCTACGCTGATATTACTCCTGCATTCTGTTAGTTCTACATATATACATACATAATACTGTTTAAATTTAATATTGTTTTTAAAGCGTTAGTGATAGTGGTGGTGGTTAAACGCTTGAACGGTTTTCATGAGACGCAGTTAAACGCAGCCGGATTTGAACCCGCGCCCTCTCGCGAACCGTGCAAGCGCTTTGTCCGCTTAACCGTGTGCTTTTCATGACGCCGCGTCAAAATTCTTTTATACTTTATACAATTTATTTCCTTGTTAGCATCTCTGTAGGGAGATTCTCACAAATGAACTTAAAGAATAATCGTTTGGCGAGAGACAATGTTATTTTTATGATGTTTAAAATGTTAAAGAATGTTTACATCAATAACATTTTTTTCTTTATGTATTTTTCTGTGTGGATTAGCATTTTAAAAATTATAAAAATATAATAATTTCTATTTTTCAGCAAACATATAGAATTACTTTAATTTAAAGTTATTATCAAGCTTTAACTTACTCGGTACTCTTGTATGGCAGTTAATTTAATAGAAGCCACTACGGGCATTATATTTCTGTGGAAGTGCTACTCGATTATAATTTTTATATCTCGATATTAAAAACTGCAGCTCGAGTAGACTCATAAATAAATCTGTGAGAAAAGATGAGATTTATGAAGCGGAAATATAATGCTTAATTATGTCGGCGGGGATTCCCACGGGAGCCGAGGGGGTCGTCGTGTTTAACAAATACAGCCAATGAATGTAATCAAATTAGTACTTTCCAACGAATTAATAACGGAAAATTAAATTTATCAAATATTAAGTGATGAAAGAATTTCTGAAGTTAATTACGTACGTGAGTTCGGGGGGAGCTGATTGAATTATAAATAATTTATAACGTTTAGCCGCACTTTTGTTATTTTATTGATAATCTGCACGTGTACAAGCATGGAATGGGATTTAATTAAATAGATGTATTAGGAAATGTTAACGAATCATTTATACATATCTTAGCACATTCTTCATTCTTTAAATACTAACAATAGTAAGATATAAGAAGAACTAAGCAACACACCCATGCTATTATATTTTGTCAAATATTAAAAAATAAAATTTATAAAATATGAAAATGAGTCCAAATTGAATTCAGAGTCGTGTTTAAATCAACATTAATCTCTTAAATTGAACCTATTATTGAACGCCGCCTACTCGCTGTACCTGGCCGACCGGATTGCTTCCATATTAATAAAAAAATAGCAAAAAATGTTTATGATTAAAAGTTTCAATAAAATGATTTAATGCTCTATACTTTGTTCTCGTACATACGTCGAGTTTAAAATAAACTTTTTGCTGTTCTCCAAGCAATATATACTTAGCTTTTCCCCCTCGTCTTTGAGATTTAAACAAATTTTAGACAATAACATAAGAGCCTAACCAGCAGGATCATATTACTGGAAGCGAGAGCCCGGCTGGACGAACCTCAGGGGAATGTGGGGCAAGAGGGCCTCACGCGACCCTCCCCTAGATGAAGACCACGGTAACCCACACAATATGCCTGTGTAGCACCTCTTCTAAGACTTTCACAATATTGGTGTTCTAGAAACTTCTTTTCCTCTCTCTTCCATCATTTTCGTCTATCTCACATCTATTCTTTTCTACATTTAGTGCTCACTTCCTCGTAGCCCTCGTAGCCCTTATACTTAAAGAAAAAAAGTTACTACTCATCGTATAGAAATTTGTCATTCATAAATGGTTCGATGTTAATAAAGCTCATTTTCCCGTAGCGCCTGTCGTACGCCGTCGTAGCGCCGTAGTTGGATGTCGTAGCACCTACACTGAAATGCTTTGAATGTTTCTACTGTAGTTTTGTGTATTCACGTAGAATTGCACTTTATATGTTATACTACATAGTTAAAACTGTAAATCTTTTATTGTTACTAAAATTAAGACGACTTTTATTATTCCTATTACAATAATCCGCACATCACAGTCATCACAAAACACATCATGGCATAGATAATAATGTTAAAATAATTTAATTTAATTCTAAAATAATTTAATTCTATCGTATAAGCATAAGTAACAGTAGTCTGCCGACCCGTGTTAACTCGAAATGTGTTTATTTTTTTAATATCAATAAAATGTACATTTTGTTTGCGTAAGGCAAAAGAAATACGATTATCCCAAACTCAGTCAGCCGAGCGCACTGGGCCGACGACATGACGCAGCGGAGTCAAGCTAAACATACTGTTTTATAGAACACGACCGTCACCTGTACCGGACGCCGTAGACCCGCCGTAGACCCGCCGTAGACCCACCGTAGACCCGCCTTCGTTCGGGCTTACTTACTCGTAGAGTGTATACGGTACACGCGAGATAATAATTTGTTAAATTATACATTATATAAGTATAGTTTGGGGATGAACTTCTAGAATAAACAATATAATCCTTTTTAAAAAATATATTAAATTAAATCGATTAAAAATAAACATTGTTTAACAAAAAAGGTTTACAAAATAGATTTTAATTATTATTAACAATATGAAATACTAAATATTATTAAAATTTATATACATATTATAAGTAAAAGAACGCTATACAAATGGCGCAGATATAAACACATGTGTGTAAGCACACGGTCTACCGGATGTGTCGGACCGTCAGTTTTCTCAAGTGAAAAGAAAAACAGTCACCTGCGCCTCCCGGACCAGAGAAAAGAGATCCTTCAGCGGCCTTATTGACCCGTTACACATGTGTGGATAAAAATTATATTGAAATAGAATTATATTTTCGACGACACGACGACCTTTGCGCTTTACAAGTCATTTGTTGTTTATTTTTATTATTATTTATATACTTACAATATTAGTTGTATCTTGAAAGTCACAAGGCATAGGCTGTAAACTTATATTTTTAAACGTTATATTACAGAATTATGAAATGGCATTGTGACCTTCCACACTTTTTAACAAAAAGCGCCTAGAAAAAGATGTATTTTTTGTTTATAAGTGTTTTATTCGTATATGCAAATGAAATAACTGACTTAGATTACATAGCGGCTATCTATATATTTTTAAAATTTAGAAAGAAAAATATTTATAGTCTCCCAGATGTGACTCCAGCGAGGTTCTACCGAACAGCGAACCTTCGTCAAACCTGCGCCTGTTCCAGTACACACAGAATACCAAACGCGGCGCTTCCACGTTAAATGTAATCTCATTATAAGCCAATTTGAAAAGCCCTTAATAAATTCCCTACAGAAACACAAGCTGCTACACAAAGTGTTCATTAATACAATAAAAGATAATCGTCGGTCCTAAGCACCCTTCACACGGGACTTTAGGGAGATTTGTAACAATAATTTACATAATATTTTAATTTAGTTCGTCCCGTGTGTTATTGCTTTAATAAATATTAGGTTAAATTTGTCAGAGAAATTTTTGTGTTAAACATTTTTGACTTTAAATGATATATTTTTTAATTATATTCATACTTACTGCTTACTTATTAACCTATTTAATTTAAGACCTATTCTGAGCACAGAATTGCGGGATCGATTTCTTTTCGGAAGAATAATTATTTATAAATTATGTCTATCGTTTCGTTTTATCTCACTATGTCTGAAAAAATAACTAGCTATGTTAACTAGCAAAGTGCTACGAAAAAAAATGGGACATTGCTTTTTGTATTTGTTATTTAATTGTCTCCACATTCAAATACCGCGAGAATCCACGAGCTCATAACATACAATGACCGGCGTAAAAGTGATATATTGCACTCCAAATCGTACAAACAGCACTTAAAAAATATTTATTACTACAAATATTGTGTATTTTGGACTTTTCCTGTACCAAGTATTGATGATAATCGAGTAATAAACATGTGGTTACGTTTAATCACATGTTGCAGCGTAAAGCCTCTCTCTGCACCCCCCCCCCCCACTCACTTCCACTCCTTGTCCCTCGCAAACAATTAATCTCTAAATATCGCCGCATTTCAAGCCATTCATACGAAAAGCAGCTTAGCGAAATCCGCTTTATTCTTAACTGACTTCAAAACAATTTGCAAATAGACTTGAAGGCTTTAAGCGGCCAAAGGGAATTGATGTCGTAATAAATATACACATACAGTGTTTACAGTATTTGCCGCGCGAGTAAATTACAACTGACTACAAATATTAATATAAATTTTTATATTGTATATTTAAAGTATAATTGAGGCCATCAATGGTACTGGCCTGTAGATGTACATCCCACTTTTTACTCAACTGCGTTTAATTTCGTCACTCGATACGCAATACCTCAACTTCTGATGCAAATCTGCTCCCTATACGATTAAAAAACCATACAAAATTACGTACTATGACGGTTAAAAATCAAGATATTTTTGAGATTTCCGAGATATACGCTTATAAAATATTCTAATAATATTACAGTTTTGGGTACACTTATTTTCATCTTGGACCATTGAGTCAGTTTCTTACAAGTATCTGCGACGTCAAAAGCCAAGCGTTGTAAATCGGTCCGCTGAGACCTACTACCGAGACTTGTGCTATACGCATATACGTAGGTACTATTAACACCACGTTTTATTTAGTTGAAGAAATCGTGAACAGGATGTGCCTTTGGTTTAATTTGTAATGGCAAATATTTATAATAGATGTAGATAAAAAATAACATAAATTATTTGCACTTTATTTTGAATCCCATATGTACGAGTTCGTATCTCACCGAGTTTGATACCCATGCATTTGTACTATTTTGTATATATGTATATATAGAGATATTGTTTTTTACATCTGTTCATTATTTCCGTGTTATTATCATATGTTGCAAAGTTCAGTAAAATACACCTAAAGAAAATATATAAAAATTTGAACCTTGCAACCGCGCCCTCTTGCACGAATCGCAAGAGGGAACGGGTTTGCATTTCTTATACTTAAAGATTTTTCTATCCTCACTCTTTAAAACATCATAAATCATAAAAATATGTAAAATATATATAACTTATGGGTTTACAAGTAAACTATAAAAATAAAGCGACAAAAACTAAATTAGACTTTGTTCTAAAGTATTTTATAATTGATTGGTTCTTAATTTGTGATATATTTCAGCACTAAGGTGACAACACACACAAAATATTGTTAATTCCACTTAAATATTTTTATGTTTCCAGATGGAGCCACCGGGGACGAGGCCTAGACATCTGGCGACTGTACAATACGATACTCTAGTCAAATCATATCTAAATTACGCTATTCATGTCTTATATATGGGTTATTCTTGTTTATTACAAATAGTTCAGTGTAAGCTCCCTCCGCCCGCGACCGGCGGAGAGAGCTTCGCGGCGGTATCAGTTCCTAATGAGTTGTTGCTTTTACTTTTCATTCCGATTGGTTCGTTCGTACAAATGTAGCTCTTAATGTCACCTTCTAGAGTTAACTTGTTATACTAATATCTAGTAAAGTTCTTAACTACTTCGGGAATCACTTCAAAACGCTTAATTCGCCGAGTGACAAGTGTTTTTGAACGTTCCACTTGTAGAAGAGAAAGTAAAGTACATAATATTCAATAGGTTTATTTTTACGATCTGTATACGTAGATGTAAGCGGGTTATCGGAAAGAAGGAGAGGAGTCGGGCCGGTGTGACTATGTATGAGTACCTATGTATTTGATAGTTAGTTGAAGTAATTATATCATAACTATAACTATATATGGACTACTTTATTTTAGTAAAGTTAATGTACATTGAGGGCTTCGTTCGATGTTAACGTTTGTCCAATAAAAGTTTATCCGAAGCTGAAATGAGTTTTATTTACTCCCTCTCCCCTCTTGTCGTATGCAAGAAGTTTATGTGAAAGTGCACCTTTGTCTGTCACAGCAGAGTAAGCAAAAGCAACTCTGTTGAGACCAATGCATTTTTCATCTTTCTTAAATCATCGTGTATTATATAGTGGACTCAACGCTGCTCACTCTCTTCCAGAGCACCAAAATGTAAATTGTTTTAATAGAATCACTTTGACGTACCTCACGATCACAGTGCCAACAGTCAGACGACGGCTAGCCAGTACGCTACGAGGGTATATGTGTAATAAATACAATAAAATAATAATTAAAGTCACTGAACGTATTTTGTATTAATTTTTCACCTTGTCATATTTGTAACAAAAATATTCTTGGTAATAATAAGTGACTACCATCCCTACTTCGCATACAAAACATTGCTGAACTGTATTCAATTTGATGTACGTTTTCTACCTTAATACTCGCAATGTAAATAACGTAAGAAGCTTTTGAGTTTTATTTTCAAATAATAAATATGTAACACAACATGTTTATCCAACGTAAGCGCACAATCACTTCTAATTTTAATGGATGCTCATAATAAATAAACGCTATAGAGCAGATCTGCTTGCCTAAAACAAATACTAATCGGATAGAAGTACCATCAGACAATTAAAAAATGTATACGAAAAAACACAGCAAAAAAATTTAATAAATATCAGCAATACTTTACCTACAGTTTTATATTATTGTAATAAAATAAAGCAAGTCCGGTGTTTGCCGTAGGGGTATGTGTGTGTGTGTACAGATAAAGCTCACGCCGCAAACAAAGCTCTGCCCATATTTGGTGATTGAGGCAATTCGCGTCTAACTTTCATTTAATCTTTTAAACGATTTGTCACGTTGACCATGAACTTTGAATAATGGGGATTGCTTTAAAATAAATAATTACTACATGTATTTATATAAGGATACATATATACATGTACTGGTGGGTGAGAGAGTGTCGTCGAGTACAGTTAAAGATTTCTACTGTACTTCTATCGGCTTCGCACATGGTCCTAGAGAAAGCAACTGACTGAGCGAAGCGACAACACTTTGACTTTTGAAATAATTTTTAAACAAATATATAAAAAAATAATATAATACGCTTAGTCATTTTGCCTTTTTTTACGAAATTTGTAAAAACAAATCCTGTATTTTGCGAAACGTATGGTAAATAGAAATATCAATACCGCTGAGTACACCAATGTGTACAGAACGTAGAACGTTCGCGTACACTCCAAAGTCCCGTGTACTCGGAGTAGCCAGGTGTTGGCGAGCGAGTCCAAAACGCCCCATATGAGGTGATATGTTATAACATCAACGCTTATTCTAATCGATATCTTAAAGCTGAGCTCATTTTACATGACAAAAGCTTTTAAATATTAACTTAGTTGACTTAACTCATCCAAGTTGATTTAATTCCCGTTTGTTGACTCTATCTCAATTTTATTTGCCGTTTGTAATATTATATATAATAATAGTCAATATCGCATTGTTGCCAGACGCGCTCTCAGCCACACATTTTTTTAAATAATGTTTTTAAATTAAAATAAGGTTAGGTCAATACTTGCATTCTGGTGATAACGAAATGTAAAATTTTGATGTGTCTTTGAATACAATATTGTAAAGAATCTTAGAGAAAACATGTTCTTCCCTTCTTTAAGTATTTTTTCTATCCTTAGAGTGGATTAACACTTGAAACATTTTAAATATATACAACATTGTTAGTTCCCCGAATATATATAATTAGATCCTTGACGAATAACGGTGTCAGTAAATAAGACACTTGTATCGAAACTCGAAACGTATTTTACGTTGCGGGAGAATTACGACCATCATTAAATACTTAACGAATAACATTTGATTCAACCGAGTGATCTAGGTATAATATAATTTGTTGTCTCAAAGTTCAAGTTAAGTTTACTTTTTAGAAGAGTCCTTAAAATATATTTGTTTACGTTTATTTACGTAAAATACACAGAAGAAAAGACAAGTTGATCGTCATTCGTTTTTAATTGTAGCGGAAAAAGCGAAAAGACCCTAGCGTAAACTTTTCTACTTTCTGACAGAATTTCACATATAACAATAATCTGTGTAGCCGCCTTAACGACGCCTCTCATTTTAGTTTACCACGCGAAGAAAATATGCAGGATATGCTCTGTGTGATCTTGATCATTTAATAGTGCTTAGTAGATGAACTTTTTATAAAATTTTCGTAAAATATTTAATACCAGTATTGTGCAGATCGCACAGCTCGCTCGCAGTACATCCGCATGGATCAAATTTATGACATCCTATTGCGGAAACAATGTGTTTTGCCAAACATTTAATACGGAAATTTTGTGTATAATGGGCTTACATATATGGGCTTACATAGAGAGCGTTATAATTGCTTCAAAAAATCACTTCTAATTTAAAATTTAAGATATTTCAGTATAATTAAATTAATTTGTCTCATATATGTATACTCTTTACGGAAATGAAATAAGTCGAATTACTACATATATAACGTGTATAGTAAAATTAATTTTAGTAATCTAGTAATCAAATTCATGCAGTCAGGTGGAAGAGTCGAGCTCAGCAAGAACGTCATATAGCTATATGTCTATAACTTCACTTTGTCGCAGTCGCACATTGCAGGGTAGGTAGATCAAATTTAGTGTCAAGACACTCCATTTATCGTTTTCCGCCTGAATCGTAACTGGGCTGGGGACGGGTTAAGGAACCCACTGAAGCACTACAATTATCATACTACCTATAAGTCAACTCGAACACCGTGAGTTAAGGAAACCGTCGGGGGCATCACAACCTAATTGTAACGCGACTAACGCGTTTCGGGTTTATCCCCAGCGTGAAAGATGATTTCTATTATTTCTTCGCTCTGGCCATTGTAAGCGAAAAGGTTTTTTCCTTCTATAAACATCAATACTTGAGCGGAAAAAAAAAGCAAGCGACAAGTAGCCGAGTGTCTAACCTCTAGGGTAATGCTTACCTAGGTATATACCTACACATAATATAGAATATCTACGTGTTTGCATTTCTAAAATTTTACATACTAGAAAAAAATAATTCTTTAGATAGTTTAACTTGCGCTTCATTATAATGCAGTTGCAGACAGTGTCATTCTTTGCCTGCAAAATGACCAACAATTTTTTTGAGCAAGTATTTCATTATCTAATGACCATTACCCGACGACGACCGTTGGAGGGTTTAAAATTATCTACGAAGCAACCTACACTCAAACTAATGTATTTTGCTTACATTTCCTAAATTATTTTAAGCTCCAATACAATAAAAATGATCAGAATTCTTACGCTCGATTATAACAACCTTCTGTTGCAGACAGTGTCATCTCGCGACTGCACGTTGACCAACTTTTAATACAGCAAGTTATTTCATTATCTAATCCCGATGCACCGCGACGACGACAGTTGGAGGAGTTTTACAATTTTCTTGCACGAACACAACGTACTCTCAGACTAATGTATTTTGCTTGAACCAATTACCATAAAGTGTAACTTTTTAAGCTCCGATACAATAAAAACGATCAGAACTTCGATCGACATTAATTATTCCGAGGATCGATGAAAAAGAGCAGCTCGGGGTTAGCTCTAATTAGTTCGAACAAGTTTCTACCGACATCGCGCGGCGTGGACGACCGCCACAAGTATAACCTACAACAGCTATTTAATTACAATATTTCCACTTATAATAAACATTAAGAGACCTGTACTAAGAGAGGCTTACATAAGGTGTTAAGTAATAACACACACACACATACACACACAGATTTGCAACAAAGCGCGCGCGTGCGCGGCGTTGAGTTCCGCCACTCAACACGCAATGGCAACCTCGAAAATGGCGGAAAGCGGGGACGGATAAAAGCAGGGACTAAGCAACGGAGTGTCTTAACACTAGGTTCTTATGGTTCCTGCAGTTCCCTCTGCCTACCCTGCCCATGTGCGGGATACAGCGTGAAGCTAACAAAGATTACTTTGAATTTAACGCTAAATAATCATTTCAGTTAAGTGAGACAAGTATAGGAAACTTTACGACCCATACGACATCTCGAGACGTTGCATGTTAACAGTCGCACTCAATGCAGAGTGCAGAGTGCAGAGTGCAGAGTAATACTAACATATATCCACAGTACAAGTTACAGGGCACTTTGGCATTTGCCGGCGACCGCTGACCGGTGACCGCAACAGGGCGGGCGGGATGCGGACATCATTAGGTACATGACTACAATGTACATAAGACGGTCTCATACACGAGACACACGCGATGTCATAGGAATTAGTGCTTTAGTGCTTGTATATCACAGTTGTAGAGAAAATATTAAGATCTACTTATCTTATGTTTAACCTGGATATTATATATCTACTCATAAATTTAGTAAATACGAATGTATATTGTAAAAAAAAGCAATGTGTTTGTAAGAAACGGCTCATTTATTGTGAGGTGCACTCGCCTATAGCTTTAGTCCGTTGGAGATCTGGATAGTAATTGATTATTTTTTTACAAATACAACATCACAATGGACCGCCGTTGTACATCAGACTGCATTAAGATGATAACGATGATGTCGGGTTCAATGCTCATTCGGCTAAAATTCATACAATCATTTGTTATTTATACAGCCAAAGATGACTTCTCAGGCTTAGTAAGATAAAAGGAATTGACTTTAACCAGTCAAGTTGAGTGTTAAGTAATGTTATATGCAATAGTATTTGTCGTTAGAACTTGAAGTAGCTTACTTAACGTATGCCACCTCTACTCGTAGCTACAAGTAGGTACGTGTTTCGTCCTCTATGTGCATCGACACACAAATACCTGTTTAATGAAATTAACGCCATTATATTCGATAAAATCATATTTTCTATTTTAAAATATTTTATTGAGTAATAAAATAAATATATAACACATGTGTGAAGAGAATTACTAATAATGCCATTTTTGTATTATTTTATTTTTTTTTTTTTTTTAGCTTCACGCTTTATCCCGCACATGGCAGGGTAGGCAGAGGGAACTGCAGGAACCATATGAACCTAGTGTTAAGACACTCCGTTACTTAGTCCCTGCTTACTCCGTCCCCACTTTCCGCCGTTTTCGAGGCATTGCGTGTTGAGTGGCGGAACTCAACGCCGCGCTTTGCCTTAATTGCCAGAGCGAAGAAAATGGAAATAGAAAAATCCATCTTCCCCGACTGGGGATCGAACCCAGAAACCGTCGCGTTAGCTGCGTTACAGGCAGACGTTGCGCCTCTGCGCCACGACGGTCCTACAATGTCATTTTTGTATTATTTTATTTCATTTTGTTATGTATTCGTAATTCAAAGGAACACGCTCTGATTTATTTCGTTCCGCAAATTGTGTAGTGAATATTAATTTTAAAGTAATGTACGCAAGTGTTTTACATGTGCATATATTCCAGGTAACGTAAAATGAAATAAAAGTGGTTAGATTCGATTCGTTATCGATCTGTCTAACATATAGATGTGTAAAGCCTATTAATTGATTACTTGTTAAAGACACATGGTTATTTTTTATTATTTTCATTATTGTATTACGTAATGTATTTAGGGTTCCACGTCTTAAAACCTTCGTTTGATCACTTTGTTGCCCATCTGTCTGTCTCAGTCTTCTCAAAGATTATGAATTTTACGTCTCTTAGCATATTCAAAACCTCTTTAGATTCCAGTTGAATAAAATTCTTTAGTAACAATATTCTCATTTGAAACTTGATAATTATGTTTAAACAGAGCGAACAGAGAAATCTCGTGTTAAAACTGTGATCTGCATTCACCTAGTCACTGCCCGATTTCAAGACTCAGGCGGTGACAAGTACTAAGTAGTGAAAGTCGATGTGTTAGGTGTTGCAAAGACAATTTAATCTTCTGACTGGGAATCGAATCCACAATCGACTGCTTTCGCAGTATAAGCTGTGCGCTTAGCCACAAAGTTTTACGATTATATCCATATTACATATTATTAATAAATTATAGCTACTTTTAAAAGCAATTTAAATAATCGTGTGAACATCGTCACGTTACAATGAGCGAGGGCACTCGTCGATATTACTGTATTCATAATGTATAATCACACAGTAATTACCGATGTTTATTAGTAAGTATTACAGAATATTATAAAATATTTCTCCTTTTTATGCTAATCGAACATAACTTGTCACTATAAATGCATTTATTGAAATGTCATAGATGATATATAACAACAGGCCTCGTCTACAAACATGGTCTAATTTAATCTATGCTTTTATGTTTATATTTTGAAGGTGACCAATTTGTTTCATTGCATGGATAATCCGTTTATCGATGAAGGCTATGACCTAATCCTTTCAATGTGAACTACAGAACATTTGTTTTATTTGCGGGAGGGAATTTTTTGGTAAAAGCTAGCAGTTAGTTGATTCGTATATTTAGCCAGCCTATGTTGTCAGTCATATTTGAATGATTGATAATTAAAAAGCTCGCATTTTGATTACAGATTTTTGAATAATAATTACACTTAATCTTCTTCAAGATATTACTCTACTTCTCTATGTAAGTATTTTAAAGCGTTACATTCGTTTAACAAATTGTCAAGTCACATAAAGTACAGTAGTTTGTTTTAAATATAAAATAAGATATCTAGAACAACACCTATCGACTCCCAGCAATGGTGTACAAAATAGTGTTCATATACAAGTAAATAGTACAGTACTGACTGTATTTGTAGGAATAAATGAATTCAAATATAAGAGTGTAAGGTGTTACACGAAAGCGCACTCTACGTGAAGCACGCTTCGAGCGGCGACGTTACCGCTAGTGTCATTGTAATGTCGATACTGAGGAGACGAGGACGACATAAGGTCCCTAACGTTAACAATCACGTTAGAGTAGTAACAAGATGGCAGTCTGAACAAAATAAACATTAAGTCATTTGAGGTAGAAACAATTAAGTTAAAGTTAAAGAATATAGAAAGATATTCGTATATAAAATATTCTAGGAATATTTGTACTCGTATAAGTTATAAAAAAATATTTCAGATATATAAAAAAATTATTAAATGGCAATTACTTAAAAAATTCTAACAATGGCTATTTTTCTGTATTTCCGTAATATAAACATACTCTTGTAGAAAGGTCTTAAGATGCGACAGACACTGTGGACCCTACTCGAGGGGTGTAGAGTATGGAATGGCGCACAGACAATAGGAACCGGTGTTAATTATTTAGATTAATTCATCAAAAAGGGGTAAATGGAGGCTCTATGGAGTCGCAGTATTTAAATTGCTAAACGCTCGAGAGCCGGGACTCGCGGGCTCTGCGGGACAAATAAATGTATTATTAAAGACATTAAGGTAATTTATATTTCCAGAAATGTGTCTCTAACTCATTACCATTTCAGAGGCTTTGTATTCAAAGTTTGTGTTGACTGATTGTACCGTGATATTTACTTACATACTACAAGCACACGCACACACAGATACAGAGATACAGAGAGTGTTGAATCACTCCGTTTTACACTTTGCCATGTAAATTTATGTTAAAGGCATTGTAGATGTAATCCTATATATTAGTACATCAGTAAAATGTCTCATATTCATTCACTACTGGCTATGGTCACGATGTAGTCCATTTTATTACAACTTCGTGCGTAACGATTGTCATTAGCTTTAATTTTAATGTATATTTTTAAACAATTGTTGTCAGTGCGCTTGCATACTCATAACATTATATTATATTGACAATATTGGATATATCATATCGTATGTTACTAACACGATATTAATAAATTACTGAATTGAATCACTTCTGCAACCCGACCACCACAGTCACTGTAACCTACATTATCTTACCATTCCCACGTATTCCAGCGCTGTACCGCTGCCTGTAGGTGTAAAAATTACACTATATATATATATATATATATATATATATATATATATATATATATATATATATATATATATATATATATATATATATATATATATATATATATATATATATATATATATATATATATATATATAGGCAGTTAGAGTACCTATACACTCTGCAGACTAGGCAGAAGTGGACTGATCCAGTGAATCCTCCAACAGTAGGCGAGCTAGTCCTCATAAAAGATGATAATTTACCCCCTTTACAGTGGCGACGTGGTCGCATTTCCCAAATTTATCCTGGTAAAGATAGCGTTGTGCGTGTGGTCGATGTTAAGACATCGACAGGTATCCTAAAGAGAGCCTTAACCAAATTAGTTCGTCTACCTATTAGTTAGCTACTCCCATTTTCTCGTAAACATTAGATGTTTAGGGCGGGGGCTATATTTGTTTATATATGGCATCCCCGACTAGTTTAGAGTCTGGTGCGAACACCCCGCGCGAGCGGTCTGTAGTAGTTAGTAGTAGTTGTCGAGAAGTAGTAAAAAGGGGCACGTGAGACGGCCGACGCGAGCGCACGTCCTTCCTGAATCGATATATTAATTAGCGGTGTGATTTTCCCTCAGCCTTATTTGATTTCCCTTTTGTGTATTCCCTCTTGATATTGAACCTGACAAAGACAAACCTACAAAAGATAATAGTGCAAGTAACCCCTAGTGAAGAAGACTCAAGTGAAACATTCCATGGCGGCCGGGAACAATCAGTGTTTGTATTGTGAATTATGAAGATAAGGTACTGTACAATTTCTATTATCCTAAGACCGACTATAAGGTAAATAATTAATAAATAACCTCCCCCTCAGCACGCTCGCTCATTTGTGGAAACAAATGCGGCACACCCTACCCTCCACTATTCAATATACATTTTCTGGTAGCAGGGCGTGGTTCACTATATACTATATACATTTTCTGGTAGCAGAGCGTGGTTTTCATCCCTCTGGGCCCCCTTAATTATAGCGTGGTTTAATCCCTCTGAGTCCCCCTGATTATAGCGTAGTTTCATGCCCCTGAGTCCCTTTCATTACAGTGTTATTCTCCCGTTTTGTTATTTTGGCTCTTAATTTGGTACCTAACGCATAATTACAATATAATTTGATTTCCTAACCTTTTAAAACGTGTTCACATCGAGTTGTTTAAAAAATAATGTTATATGAAATTTTTATACATATAATATTGAATATATAATTGTGTAGGGTGAATGTATAATGTGTAAAATATATAAATAAATATTGAATATAATTTTATATATTAAATATAAAATATAATAAATACACATAATATGGTTACATATATTTTATAATATTACGCCTATACGTTATTACCTATCCCGTTTTAAATTATAATTGAAGTTAGTTAAAATATTTTAATATAATTTCCTTAAAAAACTAACTTACTTTAAAATATTATCCCTACACTTTTATTGTTACCCTTTTTTTTTTTATTTTTATTTAAATGAAGTTTAAGCCTTAATTGTAGTCATATTATATATCATAGTATTTTATTATATTGCGATATAGTAGATTGCCGACTCGACGCGTAACTGGTTTCTTATCTCGCCAGATGTTGTGGATTCATTGTTTATTACGAGTTTATTATTTTTTTAATATTTTAGTTTAGTTATTTGTTTACTTGATTTCTGATTTCGCCCGTTGGTAGTGGGTTCATTGTTTATTACGAGTTTATTATTTTTTTAATATTTTAGTTGAGTTATTTGTTTACTTGATTTCTGATCTCGCCCGTTGGTAGTGGGTTCATTGTTTATTACGCGTTTATTAATTTTTAATATTTTAGTTCAGTTATTAGTTTACTTGATAATTTAAAATGGCTACTCATGATGAAACAGTAAAATGTTCCTTATATACGGAAAGCGCAGAATATAGAAAAAATATAGGTGTGGTACGCTTTGTTTCCGATTGGATTGCCGATACCTCGGAACTTCTTGGCACTTCTGAAATACCTAGATTATTAGTTAGGTTCAAGGATTTAGATTCTCATTGTAATTTATTTGTAAACGCGTCCTCAGTGCTCCTGGGTGGGTTAGACCCGGCTATCGATTACCAAGAAATTAGTTATGTAAAAAGGGAAGTGCGTTTAGTAAATAAGAAAATAGACGATCTCCGGGTGCGTCAGTTAGAGTTGTGCCCACCTGCTCCCGTAGTTGATCCTGTCATGGCCAGTACACCCGTAAGAATGAGTAGTAGAAATATTACTGAGCGAACTCCTTATAATAGATTACCTGATTTACCTATCCCTAAGTTTGATGGACGTCCTGATTCCTGGATAAGTTTTATTGACCAGTTTGACAGTGTAGTAGATTCCCAACACCATTTGACCTCCACAATGAAATTGCAGTACTTAGTTGGATCCTTAGCAGATGAACCTAAGCGGTTGTTGCTACATTTAAAAATTGAAGAAGGCAACTATGAAGTTGCTCGTGAGTTGTTGAAACAGCGGTATCACAATACACGGGTTCTTGCTGATACCTACGTAACCCAGATACTTACCCTGCCGGAGATTTCGAATAAATTTACAGGTTTGCGCGCGGCCTTCTTGAACCCCTTGTTAACTGCCTATCGCTGTTTAGAACGTTTAGAGTTACCCGTCTCCTCATGGTCTTATATGTTAGTACATATATGTTTGACTAAGCTTCCCTCTGATTTGAAATCCCGTTTTGAGCGTTGTTATGGCGGTGACGCTGATGAATTACCTACCTTTAAAAATCTTACTACCTTTTTGGAAGACGAATGTCGTCACCATGACAACGTTGGCAACACCTCCCTTGTAGATTCTAACCTGACGAAATTTAAAAGTACTGTACCTAAACATATTTACTTTGCGGCTCCTCCCTCCCCTATATTAGATAATAGACAAAAAATGTTACCTGTAATAAATAATAGTAAAAAATGTTACCTGTGTGCTTCCTCTTCCCATTACCTCCGTGAATGTCCCGAATTTAGAGCTATGAATCCTAGAGAAAGATCGGGATTTGTAAAACATTCCCGGTTATGTTATAGGTGTTTGGACAAACATCCAATTCTTATGTGCAAGCGAGACTATCAATGTTCAACCTGCGGTCGCTCATCCCATCACACTATGCTATGCTTTAATGATTCCCGTAACCCAATGTACCCCCGCTCATCCAAACGCAATTATAATTATAATTTGAAATTTAATGAACGCAATTATCTGCGTACCCGTCCTGCTTCTTCCCGCGGTCCCCACATGGGCGGGGGCCAGCATAAGAAATACTCCCCTTCACAACACCAGCGTTCCCACCAACGACATTCCCAGAGAACTTCTCCCCCCCCGAGGAAATGCTCCGCCCCAACCTAGACATGTTGAAACCAATATTAGATATAGTGATAATTCCTATAATAGAGAAGATAGACCCACATAGCTAGATACTTGTATTACTCCCCCTTCCCCTTGCGTTAATATCTCACCCAATTCCCTTATATTGTTGCCTACTGTTAAATTACACGTTAAAACAGCTAGTGGTTATTATATTAAAGCGCGTGCCTTATGTGATACCGGTGCCCAGGGTTGCCTCATTACAACCGATCTTGTTGTTAATTACCTCAATTTGACCATCTCCCCCTCCTGTGCCCCTGTACGTGGCATAGGTAATATTCCTTTAGTGGTTTCCCGTGGTTCTATTTCCCTGTGTTTTAAACCTTTGTATAATTCCTTCCCTGAGGTGTCAACCTCTGCTATGGTTATAGATGTGATTGCCGGTACGCATCCTGAGTTTGAGTTCCCTGAGTCTGTGTTTTTTCCTAGTAGTGATTTTTCCCTTGCTGACCCTACCTATAATAAGCCTGGCCCGATAGATATACTATTGGGTGCTGACGTGTTCGGCGCGCTTTTATTACAAGATAAAATATTTAACTTTAACGGCCTTACTGCTTTATCTACAATTTTTGGTTATATTGTTTGCGGTCCAGTCGCTGCCGATTATGGTGAATTAGTGCCCCCCATGACTGGAATATCCTTACCTGTCTCATCGAGAAATTCTGGAAGGTTGAAGAGACCCCTCAAACCATGATTGCTTACCCCTTAGATAACGATGGTGAGATTTATAAATAAAACCCGAAACTTACGCGTTGAGCTATCTGTATCCTTATCGCGTTAGCGCGTAGCGTTTCCTTGCGGTCTTCCCTAAGACGACTCTCACTCTTTCTTGACAAAGAAGGAATCATCAGATTCGGTGGTCGTTTATGAAATTCCTTTAACATTCGAGGAATTAACTACAATTTTTGTTAAAATTGAAGCGGTATTAAATTCCCGGCCGTTATGTCCCTTATCTAATGACCCTAACGATCTCGAAGTTTTGACGCATGGTCATTTTTTGATTGGCCAACCTCTTAGTGCTTTGCCGGAGTATCCCTATAACAATGTAAAAATTAATCGTTTAACCCGTTTTCAAGTAGTGCAACAGATAACTCAACATTTTTAGCAGGCAGTTAGAGTACCTATACACTCTGCAGACTAGGCAGAAGTGGACTGATCCAGTGAATCCTCCAACAGTAGGCGAGCTAGTCCTCATAAAAGATGATAATTTACTCCCTTTACAGTGGCGACGTGGTCGCATTTCCCAAATTTATCCTGGTAAAGATAGCGTTGTGCGTGTGGTCGATGTTAAGACATCGACAGGTATCCTAAAGAGAGCCTTAACCAAATTAGTTCGTCTACCTATTAGTTAGCTACTCCCATTTTCTCGTAAACATTAGATGTTTAGGGCGGGGGCTATGTTTGTTCATATATGGCAACCCCGACTAGTTTAGAGTCTTGTGCGAACACCCCGCGCGAGCAGTAGTAGCCCAGTAGTTGTGGAGAAGTAGTAAAAGGGGCACGTGAGACGGCCGACGCGAGCGCACGTCCTTCCTGAGTCGATATATTAATTAGCGGTGTGATTTTGCCTCAGCCTTATTTGATTTCCCTTTTGTGTATTCCCTCTTGATATTGAACCTGACAAAGACAAACCTACAAAAGATAATAGTGCAAGTAACCCTAAGTGAAGAAGACTAATGTGAAACATTCCATGGCGGCCGTGAACAATCAGTGTTTGTATTGTGAATTATGAAGATAAGGTACTGTACAATTTCTATTATCCTAAAACCGACTATAAGGTAAATAATAATACCTCCCCCTCAGCACGCTTCCACAATTGCGGCATAACCCTACCCCCTAAAATATACATTTTTTGGTAGCAGAACGCAGTTCATTATATTCACTATATACTATATACATTTTCTGGTAGCAGAGTGTGGTTTCACTATATACTATATACATATATATATATATATATATATATATATATATATATATATATATATATATATATATATATATATATATATATATATATATATATATATATATATATATATATATATATATATATATATATATATATATATATATATATATATATATATATATATATGTATATAGTATATAGTTAAACCACACTCTGCTACCAGAAAATGTATATAGTACATTTATTATATTATACTATAATTAACAATAATTTCATTAACATTATTATTTTCAGCAACTTTAATAATTATTAACATAATAAATAATTTGCATTACACATTCAGAAATTTAAATTAATACAATCTAATATAATACAATTTAGTACTTTATAATATAGTTTAGTAGTAGTAAAATAACATTTGAATATATATTATTTGTTATTATTAATTATTATTTACAATTGGAAAATATATACTATATTGCTTTTGAAAACTATTAAGGACCCCTCAACGAGTAAAGGCCTCCTCCAATTTTCTCCAGGCTACTCTATCTTCAGCTTTTGTGTTCCAGTTAGTTCCGGCTAATGTTATTATCTCATCCAACCATCTCTCCTTCGGTCTTCCTCTGTTCCTTTTACCGGGTGGTCCTGCCCAGGTGGTTACTTTCCTAGTCCATTTTTCTTTGTTCATACGAGCAATGTGGCCAGCCCACTTCCATTTGAGTTTTATGCAGTGTTTTAAGGCGTCAATAACATTAGTGGATTTCCTTATGATGGCACATTTTTTCTTGTCTTTTCTCTTTATGTTCAGTATACTGCGCTCCATTGAGCGTTGACATACCTCTATTTTCTTTTGTGTTTGGTTATTGAAAATCCATGTTTGACATGCGTAAGTAAGACATGGTAATAGGCATGAGTCTAGAACTTTTTTCTTGATTTTTATTGGGGCGTTTGATTTAAGTCAAACTTCAAAGAGATAAAGATTTATCTCTTTGAAGCTCCAGAACTTGTTCCATGTTATGTTTATTCGCCTATTTATTTCGTCCATATGTCTAGTTTTTGCAAACGATATCAACTTACCCAAGTATACATACTCTTGTACATAATCCAGTGTTGAGTTGTTGAGGATGATAGGTCTTATATCTGAGTTAGTCATGATTTTTGTTTTAGATGTATTTAATTCTAAGCCGATTTCACTGCTAACAGCATGTAACTCGTTGACCATTACATTCAATTGGGTTGCTGATTCTGAGAAAAGTATGATATCGTCTGCAAATCTAAGGTTGCTTAAATATTCACCCTTTATGTATATGCCTTTTCGTTCCCGTTAGTTTTTTCATAATACATTGAAGGACCGCGTTAATTATCCTCGGCGAGAGGGGGTCGCCCTGTCTGACGCCTCTACATAGTTTTATTTCAGGGCCTAATTTCTCCATTTTTACGTGGCTTACACTTTTGTTATATATGTCTTTTATAAGTAGGATGGTTTCGAATGGAACGTCACATTCATATAGTGCTGTCCATATGCTCTTATGGGAAATAGAGTCAAAGGCTTTAGCAAAGTCTATAAATGCCAGATATAGTGGCTGTCTTTTTTCTTCATATTTCTCTATAACAAGATTTAACGTGTGGATGTGATCTATGGTAGAGTAACTTGTTCTAAAGCCTGCTTGCTCTGGTGGTTGGTATTTTTCAGTAAATAATGCAAGGCGGTTTTCCAGACAGGATACGAATAACTTATACAGATTTGATTGGAGACTGATTGGTCTGTAATTATTAATATCGGCTGGGTTACCTTTTGATGTGACAACGTCACTAAATTAGGTTGCGGCTCGGAGTCACATATGAAAAAGGTAACGTAACGGTGTGTCAACTGTCACCGAACTATGATCGGTCCGCCGCGCGTATCACTTGACACATGTACAATGTTTTAGTAAACAAAATATATTTTCTATAGTTAAAATTTGTGCAATTTATATTATAATTATTAATCATATCAATAAATATTCTACCGAGAAAAAGACGTTGTCACGTAAAATTTTCGCCCGTAAAACCCACTTTACAGGCAACCATTTTTTTGTATAGAAGTTTTATGTAAGATTTTGCCCACATTACCGGAATTCTATGTTCGTCCAAGATTTTATTAAACAGTGTTGTTATAGGGCCTGCTAGTAGTAATCTCCCTGCTTTGATTGCATCATTGGGAATCTCGTCTGGCCCGTTGGTTTTTCCAGATTTCAAGTTTTCCATTCTCTTTACAACTTCTAAGGTGGTGAATCTCTCTAGGGTAGAACTGTTACTTGGTATCGATGGATTTGTTTGGTCTGTGTCACTAGCAGACTATAGATTTTTAAATGCGTGGCTATATCTAATATTTTCGATCTAAGATTTATATTGTATATATATATATATATATATATATATATATATGTATATATATATATATATATATATATATATATATATATATATATATATATATATATATATATATATATATATATATATATATATATATATATATATATATATATATATATATATATATATATATATATATATATATATATATATATATACACATAATACTTGAACTAAAAACATATTTTACAAGCGAGACAAGCAACAAGCTCGGCCTCTGCGGTCACCAAACGAGTTAATCTCATTAACGGCGCATTGCGATGCCACAATAACTTAAAGTTCAAGATCAAGCTCCTTACAGATATAACTTTAGGATCTTGTTTCATTTTAAGTACTTTGGAAAACTAATGTTTGAAAATGACGACAATATCCATAAATTTGTTTGAAGTAATGTTAATTATTATGATAGAAGTAAAAAATATGTACCTACGACATTCGTCACAGCATCTACTTTTTTGATCTATGCAATTAAAGTTTTCAAATTGTATACATGAGTGATAGAGAAAATATTAGCTTTTCAGCAAAGGAGTCTCCTATTTATTGTATGACAGGTATGTTCATATTGAACTATAATTATGTAACGCTAATAAATTTCTTCTCCTTTAGCAACGTAGAGTACATCACTAATACCACTACCACATATGAATGAACGATAAAACGTATTTTGTATTTGTAGTTTTGTAAGAGCTTTTATGAAACTGAAAGCGTTCCGTTCAAAATTCGAAAACAAAAACGCAATATTCTATTCAATTGTTCGATAACGTACAAGATGTTGTTCTGTGATAAGCAAACGAGCGACTTGCAGTAAGAGACTGTGGGCTGTGGCCACATTTTACTGTGAAACTTTCTGACTTGTCGATTCCAGACAATTTAGATCTTACTACATTACAGCATAAAGTTGAAACTAGTATAACAAAGTAAGGTATCAGTAAAGATACAAGATGTGATGGTTTCACGATCTTGTACAGGGATTTTTCAATACATGAAAATTGTGACGACAAATTTCAGTTATCTTTATCTACACAGATGGCTGTATTTGCTAGATTTATTTGTTGGCTACAAACAGACGACGCTAGTGATGTTTTGTTATTGTATGTATCTTCTATGTCACCTTAGACTAATAACGGTTGACTGACTTTACATTATGGTTATCATTTTGAATATTGATTTATTACGTTCGTGTTGATTTTTCATAAGTAAGGAGTTTTCTTAACGCGTAGTAATTATTCAAATATGCCACGATGTGCCTGTTTAACTATGGCAAGAAGTCGATTATTTCCGAAGAAGCACATTTTTTTTCGAGATATAAAAGCATCTAAAATTTTCAAATTTTAATCTCTATGATGAAAAATTAAAATCCGAACTTTTAATGTGGTTTTCCTAAACGAAAATAAGACACTTTTAACATTATACCTGTATAATCATACACACAGTTATAAAGGCGAATTGTGATTGAGTGTGATTTGATTGTTTGAGATTTTATGAGACTTTTATTTGCTAAGCATTTTAAATATTGTATAAAGTCTTATTTAGTTGTATTGTGTATTTCTGTACACCACATTTAGTTAGATGAAAACGCGCACATAGTAGATAATTTAAGATATCTTTGTACTGTCATTCGGTGAAATGTAATCTTTTGAGAAATTAACTCTTCATCCACATTGTAATAAATACCTCAAAAATAACTGAACCTTCATTTCCCTTTTCAATCAATACTCTGTACTTTTTCTGTAACACAACTCTTAAACTTCGAGCTTAATCTAAAAGGCGCGTGTGTAATAAACGTCTACGAGGTATCTACCAGTAAATACTAATTGCTGCACGATTCACACCAACTCCTCTGATATAACACTATACAGACAAACGGTTAAAGAGAAGCGACGGCGACGGCTCTATTGTATTTTGTTTATCATATTAATTTTCCCGCAAGCGAAATATTTGTGCGGCTTCACAGTCGTGCGAGCTTACGAGGCTTCCATATTTTGTACCGTGTATGATATAACACAATTACCCTGCTCATATTTTGTCAGTGATTTCGATTTAAACACAATTTCTATGTATATCTACATTTCTATTTGATTGTTAATAAAAAAATACTTTGGTAAAAATTACTAATATTATTTAATTATTATTTTGAGGACCGCCGTGACGCAGAGGCGTAAGCAAGCCTGTAAACGTGACGGTTTGTGGGTTCGATCCCCACTCGGGGGAGATAGATTTTTTCTATTTCCATTTTCTTCGCTCTGGAAACTAGGCAAAAACGCGGCGTTGAGTTCCGCCACTTAACACGCTATACCTCGAAAATGGCGGAAGACGGGGACGGAAAAAGCAGGGACAAAACAACGGAGTGTCTTTACACTAGGTTCACATGGTTGCTGCAGTTCCCTTTGCCTATCCTGCCATGTGCGGGATAAAGCGTGAAGCTATAAAAAAAATAAAGAAAAAATACTTTGGGGACTGATAGAAATTAAGCTAGTAAAATTTAATATTACATCACATAACTAAGCTTAACTTTAAACGTTGTTACATTTATGAGGACCGTCGCGACGCGAAGGAGTGGCGTCTGTCTGCAAACGCCACGGTTTGTGGATTCAATTTCCACTTGGGGAAGATGGTTTTCTTCATTTCCATTTTCTTAGCTCGGGTAACTAGGCAAGCGTGGCGTTGAATTCCACCACTCAACACGAGGTACCCACAGCTCCTGCTGTTCCCACTGCCTACTCTGTTATAATAAAAGACATATTATATTAATTTATATCTAATACAGATATAAATTCAAAATATTTCGTATTAGTGAACACATTACATATTGTAGTACCGACATCTAAGTTGTAAATTTAGATGTACAATGATGACAATATAATATATTGTACGTGTTTTTCTACTCAGTGACTCGTACACTGCGATATCAATACACAGTACAGAGTAGATTCCGCAGTCACTGACACGTAACGAACGTTTCCTCCGCTACCATATCTAGGCTACCCAAAACACAGTCAGTGACGTGATTGGTACCTACACATCAGTTAACTTATATTAATAGTTATTATCCTTAAATATAATCAAAAGTAAATTTAAAAGAATTTTCAATGTCACGGCGCAGTTGAGAACAAGATTCATCCCGCATAAAGCAGGATCGGTAAATACGTTGCGTTTTCTGTATTCTAGTTGTTAGTTGTTAGCGCACTTTCTAGAATGTGAAAATGAATTTATTCGGCTCCAAAGTGTTTACAGTCAATTTTATAATTATAATTATTATTTTGAGATAGTCGTTTCCCACCACACGATGTCCTACCTACGAGCCTAGCCCTCATTGTAAGTACGACAGATATAGCCAGCTCAATCGTGTTTCATCTTGGCAGCTTTTTGGGATACATCTGCAATATGCGTTCCGGAGCTTATAAATCAGACAACACAAATATCGTACGTTGTGTCACCGTCTCAATCTTAATTGTGAAGTTCTATCGCAAGAAGCATATAAACATGTCATAAATTGTGACACACTATAATTATCCACAGAACTAAAGAACATCAAAAACTTGTCATCATATAAATTATTATGCAGTAAAATGAAATTAGATCGTTCGACTAAAACTTGACTTGAATCTGTTTTGATTCCTCAAGTCACGTACTTATTTAGAAAGTTTACGCGTTAAATTCAACTTTATATCCATTTTTACTTGCATTGACGCGTTAACTACGTGCCAGGGCGTGTGTGCGTCGAGGCGGGCACATCTGAAACTTTGGTTTAAACAAGATGGAGAAATGTATGTGAAGTAAATATTGCCTAAAAAACAATGGTTGCCTGTAAAGTCGGTTTTACGGGCGAAGATTTTACGTGACAACGTCTTTTTCTCGGTAGAATATTTATTGATATGAATATTATTAAATTGCACAATAGGAACAAGGAATTGAATGAAAAAAAAGAATTGCACAAATTTTAACTATAGGAAATATGTTTTGTTTACTAAAACATTGTACATGTAAACTTAAACTTAACTAATTCCTATTTGAGTCATTTTGTTGAGGATAGGACGATGATAGGAGAAATATGAAATGAAAGGAAGTGTTTCTGTTGTAATGTGTCTTGCGAAAGTCAAGTCGATGGTTGTTCCTTTTAACGTAGTTGACTTAGAAACATTTGATACACAATCAAGATTATACGCATATTTCATGAAATTAAGAAACGAGTTGTCAGACTTTACATTTTTGTTAAAATCACCGCACAGAAGGAAGAATCGGTATAGGGGTTGTCCATTAATCACGTGATCTTTTTTTAGCATTTTTTAACCCCCCCTCCCCCATTGGTAATATGTAGTGAGGTTTAAGACTACCACCCCTCCCCCTTCTCAACATCACGTGTATTTTTAGTACCTACAACGAATCTTAAAATTTTCTGAATATTATCTTAATTTAAATATAGGTATAAACTATAATCTTATTTTATTCTGAAATTAAGGACCATAATAAAAATGTCTACACCAGGTTGCTTAATATATTTTGTTTAAAAATCGCGCGTTAGACGAAAAAATAAATACACGAGATATCTTACTACACCCCCCCTCCCCCTTGTGATATTTTCGTGATTTTTATCAAACCCCTCCCCCCCCTTTCAAGCCTCACGTGATTAATGGACAACCCCATACTAGAATCAACTTGCACGAACGGTGGCACGTCCTTGCCATAGTAACATTCCAATATCCTGCATACTAGCTCCTGGATGAATATATACAGCACCGAGTATAAACTTGAAGCTAGTATTAGCGGTGAAGCAAGTAACGTCAGTCATGCACATGTCACCCTTGTAAATGACGAATCTAAGCACTCCACATTTTCCGATCCGAACCGAATCCGACCGATCATACTTCGGTGACTCATCGTAACGTTACCGGGCGTTACTTTCATGAGTGACTCCGAGCCGCAACCTAATTTAAGACGTTGTCACGTCAATAACTGAATAGCTTTTGAACTTATAAAGTTGTTTTATATGCTACTTCATTAAGATTCCCTTTAGATTAGATCAAGTCGAACATAGTTTAAAAATGTTGTTTGTAAAATATATTTTTATAGCTTAGCGCTGTACGCTCTAAGAAGTGTATAGCAGGGTAGACCGGGGGAAACTAGCCCGCTTCCTGCCCAGCGTGTATTAAAACATTGCGTGTTGAGTGGTCAAGCTTAAACTCTAGCTACAAGGTTTTACAAAAGCAATGAAAACGAAAATATTTCATTCCCCATTCATGGGAGAGGAGCTCACAGCGGTAGCGTTTACAGCCATATATGGCTGCTTACAAATTAATGGTAAATTATATATTCTAATATATTTATTACTTTTTTTATATTAATACAAAACAAAAATATTGCAAAAAATATAATAAAATAAATTACTTTCAAATTTATTTTTATGATATGTTACATATACATACATATATATTAATTCAAGCAAATGTGAACGTGAACGTGGACGTAAAGAGAAGCATCACAATATTTTATATAATATCGTTCTCTATAATTTTCCTAGACTGCGCAGGACACCGTCCGCTACAGCGCGAGTGCCGCAACCGCCAACTGAGTGTACGGTTACTGTGATCTTGTTATTAAATGCAAATTAACATTATTGGTTTGTGTCCGTAATAAAGTTCATTAAAAAGTCCATGAAATCCGTATAATTTTTTTAAATTTTAATTAAAAACCCAAAATCACTGTAGTAACGTTCACATACACAGAGCTTTTCTTCTTTATCTCTAAGGTTACAGTCCCTAGATACTACTTTTGCCATCTGCTTTTAAGGTGACCTTCCTTCAGTATTTTATATGCTGAGTCCTCGAGAGTCAATCGAAGCTGTTGTTTCGCCGTCTGTTACCGGCAGAAATTCTTATGCTTTTCGTCTCTACTACACACACTCCCCAAATATGTCTAATTATTAGATGTGACGTATTTCGAAAACTTATATAATTTTCTAAAAAAAAAAAAATGCTGAAAACAAATATCTACGGTTGAAGTACGCTTCAACCACAACATCACACCACAAATATAGAATCTAGTATCGATCTGATCTGACACAACTGTTTCTTTTTAGATAATTGCCTTCTCATGGTATCTCATTGATCCATGCTCCGAGGTGCGGGGCGCGAGATCGCCTCACGTCCCGAAGCCCGCGGGACGCAATCAGCGCGCGCGCCTCACTACAACTAAACGACAAGTTAAACTATACACGTGCTCGCGAGCTCTACGCGAATGTTGCTTGAGATTGAATTTTATATTAAAAACTACTTGTAGGATATGTCAGTGATACTGCTTGAAACAGATCAGAAATTTAAATTAAATCTATCGTGCATAAAGAAATGCATAGGAAATATATAAAAAATTAATTACAGTAGCTTTTCTGATAGACCCCAAAATAAACACAAGAGGATGAGTGACAGTGCGACATCACAGCCTCTATAGGTTTTTACATATTTCTCCATACTTCTCTGTTTAATTTTTCACACCTATGATTATCATATTAACAATATTTTCCAGTGGAATGTAAAGTAAAAACCGTGACTTAATTTTCTATACTATTTAGCTTCGAGTACATTTGATTCCAAAGTTCTCAAGCGCACCCTCCTCTCTCCAGTACATATTAGTAATGGGAAGTTTAATATCAGCGGATGATCCGCCGCCGCCGCTCTCGCCGCTGAGCAAAGCCGCCGCCCCGTCGACACAATCACAGCTTCACTAAGGTGACTGGAAAATCAAATATTTAAACTTCTTATAATATCTTATAATAATTTATAGCTTACCTTTACTTATAAAATTGCAGAGGACCGAAGAAGCGCAGGGGCGTAGCGTTTGCCCGTAAACGCGGCAGTTTGTGTTTTCGATTTCCACTCGGGAAGATTGATTTTCTATTTTCCATTTTTCTTCGCTCTGGCAACAAAGCAAAGCAAAGCGCAAAAAAGTCGAAAAGCGGGGATCGGGGTGTCTTATCACTAGGTTCTACAATTTTTGCCGTTTCCACTACGTACCCTGTGCTACAAACGGGTTAAGGCGTGAGCTAAAAAAATGGACATAGGTAAAGTAATAATATTATTTCCACGATGTCTAATTTTTTTACGAATTTTACTAAAGAGGGTTATAGCTTAAAACATGTGATAACAGAGGTAATATATCCTGGATCTATATTTCATTATCTTCAAGATATTATACTTTTGTACTATTCCAATTTCTTTGAAAATATTTAGGTGTTCTCTCCATTCATGCTCCATTTATTCATACACCTGAAGCCGCCTAGGTTTGTAGTTTGTACAATGTTAGTTTTATTATATAAGCCCATACTATCCATTAGTTCTTAGGCAAAGGCTCCTTCAGTGAGTTTTGTGCTTATCGAATAAATAAAAACCCGTAAACGCACAAAAATATTTAGCAGCACGTAAATCATACGGAACCCTGATTGTTATGTTGCAACGTTAGATCAACCTCTATCTATACAGATTACAGATAAGCAACAAAATCTAACAGAACATTAGAAAAAGATTGTAATTTATGATATAATAAATACCGAGGACCGTCGTGGCGCGGAGGTGTAGCATCTGCCTGTAAATGCGACGGTTGTTTGGATTCGATTCTCACACGGGGAAGATGATTATTTCTATTTTCTTCGCTCTGGCAACTAGGTAAAGCGCGGCGTTGAGCTCCGCCACACAAAACGCAATGCCTCGAAAAAAGCGGAAAGCGGGAAACGGAGGGTCTTAACACCAGGTTCATTCTGCCTACCCTGGTATATACAGAATAAAACGTAAAGTTATAAATAAAAATCAAATACTGCAACAAGTAGTATGTGCTTAGTTTGTGCGCTAGACTGTACACACCAGCGCCATCTAGTTTGTACTCACGCACTCGGATATTAACCTGAGGAGAATAAAGAATCATATAAAGTACAATAGACTAGAGTCTTTTCTTATTAAGTGGGATTTTTTAAAAGAAGTAGTTCTTAACCGGCGGTAAAATGGTCATATTCAAAAGGTAATGTTCTAAAATTTGGTGCGAAACATCAAGTAAAATGAAGTTGCCTGTAAAGAATGACAAATCATACTTAAAACATCCTTTTCCTTTCTTTAAGTATTTTTTCTATCCTCAGTGTGGATTAACACATTAAAATCATAAAAATATAATAAATCATTCAGAATAATAATACTTCATTTATTAATTATTATTGCTTCAATTTTTTATTTCGGGCCATTCCATCAAGACTGGTATTAATATTGTATGTTCATTTAATCCAATTATATTTTTTTAAATTACGAACAAATAATATGTCAGTCAAATTTACTGAAGTGATTTAAAAAGAATTGAATAATTACAGAAAGATTTATAATTCATTCATCAGACCATTTGCTTGCTTTCAATTCATTTATTAAAGAACTCCTTTACAATATGTACAATAATAAAGTCGACCACAAAAGTATTTAAAAAACCACTTTTGCAACCAATTTCTGTTACACTTGTGATTACAAAAACAGTTTCCGGCAGAAGACATTGCAGAGAACAAGTGACTGTGCATAGGTACCAAAAAGACACACATTTTAGTACATTTATTATTAAAAAAATCACAAATTGACAAAACAGACTTCAATCTAAATAAATATACATACATATATACTCACAGGATCTAATATATAAATCATTCGTTCGAAACGTCTATATAAAGAACAAAGTCTTAAGTATTTGATTGCGTATATTTTTGTATCGTTGGACAACTGCAGTGAACAAAATATAGTTTCACAAAATATGTACATTACAAAATTATACACCATTAATTCAGTAAAAGAGCTTCATTTAAACTGTGTGAATATACACAAATTCAAAGATAAACCCTTCAATAGATAGAAAAGTGTGGGCTGACACATATCATGTTGTAGTTATCATTTAAAATGTATTAGACATCTCTAGGTATGAATGTAGAGTGACCACAACTCAAGTGATAACTTAACTCGAGTGATACTAACACAAGTTACAACACAAGCGGGCAACATGTTTCGTGCAAAAATACTCGCTGTACAAATATATATTATATGTCATTTCTATATGTACATGTCATTTCTAGATTTTAGCAACTATAACTATTATTAAAGAAAATCAATTGTCGTTCACAAATGTTGGCTGATTCATTTCAATTTTGCACAAAACAATTATATTTTTTAAACTATTTCCTTAAATATACAAGAAACATGATGTATGTATGTATGTATGTATGTATGTGCATGGCACATACATACATACATCAGCTTGTTTTATTATGACAAGCTACTAAGCTTAGACTTAAATTTCAAATAGCTCAGTGACACAGTTATGTGACAGTATAACAAAATATCTTCACCTTGTTAAGGTTTGGACTGAACATTACACAGTTGTGACAGTAGGATTCGAATCTGCACTTATTTCAATATATCATTGTTAGAACCAATTCAATGTTACATTGTCATTGAATAACAGCAAACCTCATATATAGTAATAACAGTGTTAGCACATGACATGTGTGCTGTGGAGCTGAAGATATGGTGTGATGTTAACATTGTGTGACGCCATTGTATTTGTTGAGTAATACAAATACAATGGCGTCTCAAGAGGTCTTAGTGGATGTTAAAGGTAAATTAAGTGCAGCGCTATTTTTGCAATTTTGTATTTAAATTGTAGATCTTTTTTTTTGTATAAAATAAAATGAATTAAATATTTACAACAATACACTTTAAGCAAAAACTAATGATTTCCATGTGTTAAGTAAGGAAGAGTTATTTACCAATTCAACAATAAGAGCCAAATATTATAAAATTTAAGTTAGCTTCAAGTACATCAGTAAGCACTACAGTATGTAAATAAATACATTCAACAAAGAACAAGGCATCTTATGTCTAAGCTAACAACCCTGTTCTCAGTTTCTAGTACATTGAGTTTTGTCATTAAAATTTTTAATTTCATTTATCTTCTGTAACACAATTATCTATGCTATATATTAATTTAAAACATTTTAAACACAGCAATAATGAAGCGCAGTGCTCTCTTTCGTAATTAACTATAACTATAATATACTATGTCACTAAAGTTAGTATCCCAGCAGAGTGGAAGTGTGAAGTAAGCAACTGCAAATTCATTGAACTAGTGGGTTGGGTGGTGCACTTCGCTTTATTAGTTTAACTCTTTAAAGTTAAAAAAAGTTACATGAGACTTGGTAAAATATTTTTTTGCTAAGACAGAATTTTCCAGGCTGACAAAAAGCGCGCGCAAATATCAAGTGTCAAATGCCAAGCAAATCCAATTGGCTAACGTACAGAATCTTTAAAACAGTACCTCTTTGAGTGTTTGCCGCTTTATTAACTGCTTTTACAAATAATATATAATGAATACACCATTTTTTTCTTATTATGCTTTTAGGTTGGGCAATTCAGTTTTCATAGGTTACTTTCCTTAAATTTATATGAAATTAGGATGGCTTATTCAGTGTAGACGTAGAACAGGGAGGCCTTCAAGTTCTTCAGCATTTATGAATTTGGGATCCAGTGAATATTGTGGTGGTGTATGGGACATTTGAGGCTTCTGTAAAGTTAGCCTCCTTCCATGGGAAACAGCTCCAGCTCTCAAGATAAATAAAGCTTATATTGCCTCTTGCTCTTTTATGCCACTTTTCAATGTCAAATTACTTTCTGACATAGATTTGTAACAATTAGTAAAATGCAAATGAATAATATGTCAAATAAAGCACAAGTACAGATTCTATTACGTAATACATCAGCACGGACTTTACACTTCATTTGTATATATACATATATTTGTATATTAACAGTAACAAAACATTGCATAAAGTAGTTCAACGTCCCCGCGCGCGCCGCTCACTGCTCACTGGTCACTGGTCACTCGAAGTATGTGCACGTGACGATGTAGAAGTGCTCGTCGGGGCGCAGCGCCAGGCGGCTCACGTACTTGGTGAAGGAGGCGGCGCCCGCGTCGCAGTACACCAGCCCCAGCGCGTTGTGCTCGCGCGGCAGCGACACCAGCGCCTCGCCCTGCGCGTCGTCCGGCGCCACGTACAGCGTGCTGCCGCCCGCGCCCGCGCCCGCGCCCGCGCCCGCCGCGCCCTCGCCCACGTACAGCACCGCCTCCAGGCGCGCCTGCTGGTAGTAGGCGCGCGGCGGCAGCAGCGTGAAGTCGCCCGCCGACCACTCCTGTATCTCCAGCTGCCGGTAGGAGGTGAGCGCGAGGTCGGTGCACTCGCACAGCATGCGCAGCCACGTGGCGCTGCTGAGCACGTGCGCCAGCGCGCGCACCTCGTGCGCGTGCTCGCCGGCGCCGCCGCCGTCGGCCGCCAGCCAGGCGGGCGCCACGCGGCGGTAGCGGCGCTGCTGCGCGGGCCCGCACGGCTCCCAGCGCACGGCGGGGTCGCGCAGCGCGGCCAGCAGCGCGGCGGCGCGCGCGGGCCGCAGCAGGCGGCGCAGGCTGGCCTCGCTGGCGCGCTCCATGTGCGCCGCCAGCGCCGCGCGCGCGCGCGCCGACATGTAGGCGCCGTCCAGCCACTGCGACAGCAGCACCACCTGGTTGTGCGGCGCGAGCGCGGGCGGGAGCTCCACGGGCGGGTCGGCGGGCTCCGGCGCGGGCCCGTGGAACCAGCCGTTGATCGACAGCCGCGGCAGCTCCAGCGACACCACTTCCTCCACCTGTTTCAAAATTTCTTTGTTTGTATTACATCCATTACTTACTACATATTTGCTTCCATATCTTATTGTATGTCATAAATTACAAACATTAGAGTGTAATAATTTTGTATTGTCGTAAACTCACACATTATAAACTATAAAATTTTCATCATTATAAATAAAATAAAAATAGCCTTTATTCTACCACAAAATTTAACATGCATTAATCATTCATTAAATTAATTTATGTTTAACATTTTTATATATAAAGATTTGAACAAATGATATTAATTTGACAATTAACATTATTAAGAATTCATGCAATATAATTTGGCATTTAATTTTCTTCAGTCATCTCTTTTGTGGAAGTCGCCTCTCTGGCGTAGGCCTCCCCAAGTTTCCTCCAGTTATCCCTGTCCCGGGCTTGTCTTCTCCAGTCTGCTCCACATTTTTCTCTGAAGATATCTTCCCACCGTTTTCTTGGTCTGCCTCTATGCCTCTGGCCTTCTCTTGGGAGCCATTCTGTCAATCTCTTGGTCCATCTGTCATTTTCCATCCTACATACGTGTCCTGCCCATTTCCATTTTAAACTTCTTATCTTTTGGATTATATCAGTTATCTTGGTTCTGTCTCTTATAAGCTCATTACTGATCCTGTCAGATCTCTTTATACTTAACATACTTCTTTCCATTTTCCTTTGATGTATGGCCAATTTATTTTCATCTTGTTTTCTCAGAGACCATGTTTGGCAACCGTATGTTAGACATGGTAGGATAACGGTTTCATATAGTTTACGTTTGATTTGCATATGGATTTCTTTGTTTTTCATAATTTCTTTTAGACTCCAATACTTGTTCCATGCTATCGCAATACGTCGGCTTATATCTTTTTCAGTGCTATCTTCAAATGAGATTGATTGTCCTAAATATATATATTCCTTAACATATTCTATATTTATTCCATTTGTTTTTATAATATCTTCCTTACCATTTGTAATTATTTTTGTTTTAGCGGTATTTAATGACAATCCAACTCTCTGACTTGCTTGTGCTAATATGTTTATCATGATTTCTAATTCAGTGCTTTCTTCTGAAAATATAGCAATATCGTCGGCGAATCGTAAGTGGCTCAGATATTCTCCATCTATTTTGATACCCTGATTTTCCCAACTGATATTCCTAAATACCATTTCAAGTGCTGCTGAAAAAATCTTAGGTGAGAGCGGGTCACCCTGCCTCACTCCTTTTCTTATAGGAAATTCTGATCCAACTCTCTCTAGTTTTATTTTTGCTGAACTTTTTGAATATATACTGTATAGAATATCTATGTAGTTTCTTTCTAATCCTTGCTCTGATAATGTCTTCCAAATGGCACTGTGTTCTAGAGAGTCAAATGCTTTAGTAAAGTCTACGAAACAAATGTAGAGTGTTTTTCCATATTCCTTACATTTCTCTATTAGCTGCGTCACAACATGAATGTGGTCAATAGTTGAGAATGATTTCCGGAAGCCTGCTTGTTCTCGTGGTTGGTTTTCGTCTAGGATCTTAGTAAACCTATTCAGAAGGATTTTCGAAAATATTTTGTACACATTACTCATCAAGCTGATCGGTCTATAGTTATTTAAGTCAGCCTTGTCTCCCTTTTTGTGTAACAGGGTTATTGTGGATGAAGACCATTGTATAGGAGTCTCTCTTTTTTCGATTATGTTGTTGAAAAGTATTTGTAGCGGTCTTTCCAGTGTTTCAACCATGGACTTTAGTAATTCGTTAGTTATGTTGTCTTCACCACCAGGTGAATATCTTTTTGTCTTATCTTTTTTCTGTGTTTGGATTACAAATCTTATTTCCGAAAGAAGTATTGACGGGATTGTGTCTAGTTCTGTTGTTGCTATAATTTCGTTGTAATGAGCTTTTGTTACTGGCTGAGCTTGATATAAATGTCGGTAGAATGCAGTGGCCTCTTTTATGATGTCTAGTCGCTTTGATATTTTAGTCCCTGTTTTATTCGTAATATTAGGAGTCCAATTAGAAGATGCACATAATTCTTTATAAGCTTTCTTCACTGCACCAGTTTTATTGATATATTTTTCGAATACTTCTCTTCTTTTTGCTTTTGTACAGCTTCGAATTTCTCTGTTAATCTTTTTGCTTATTTGTGTTATCATATTTCTAACATGTTTAGTTCTTTTTCTGCTGTATAACTGTTTTCTTTCCTCAAGTAATATTTTCAATTGGTTCTTTCCTTCATCAACTCTTGCCTTTTTCGTTTTTGGAATTTGCTTGAATAGATTCTCCATTTCATGTTGAAAGTTCAAATACTGGGTTTCTATCTCAGATGAAGTTGTAACTGCATTGGTGAACTTCTCTTCCCACATCTTCCCACCATCTCTTGATACTATAGGTAAATCTCTTGTATAATTCCTGTTTGATTGGACTGGTCGTCTTCTTTGTTTGTTTTTTATATGAAATTTACAGCGAATCATTCTATGGTCTGTCTCAAAATTAAGTTTATGAATTATTTCAAAATTGTGGACGTCAAGACTTTGACTAGCAAGAATATAATCTATTTCGTTTCTACACCTGTCCCCTGGGGATTGCCAAGTCCATTTTTTGTTTGGTCTATATTTGAACATTGTATTTGTAACTCTCAGATTTTTCTCTAGTGCAAACTCAACTAGTTTCTGTCCATGATTTGATCTTTTCCCATTTGCATACTTGCCAAATATTTTACCTTCTCCCAAAAGTGGTTTGCCGATCTGTGCATTGAAATCACCCATAACTATGAGGTTCTTTGTTTGACATGTTTCAATGGCTGATTCCAGTGTGCTGTAGAATTGATTTAGCTCATCATCTTTACATCTCTCTGTTGGTGCGTAAGCCTGGATTACTAATAATTCCTCATTATTTGGTAATCTTAACTGTAAGGCTGCAACTCTATCAGAGAAGCTTTTAAACAGAATGATGTGATTTTTCAATGCTTTTTTTACTATAAAGCCAATATAATTTTCATCATTATATATTGTAATTTCCCACTTTTTGTAATAGTCTGAGTATACTCTATAAGTTTTAATAACGCGTCAATCTTCACATGAAACGTCTTTTAATTATGTCAACTTACAATTTGATTTTTGACATTCTAAGGAACCAATAATTTGGGTATTTTTGTATATTATCTGCTATAAACTCCTGCTTGCTTCAGCATGGTACAATTTTGTACACAGTTAGACAGCAAAGTCAGATATTACATGAAAATGACAGTTAATAGCTCCTCCTTATAAAATAAAAAAATAGTAAATAAAAAATATTTTTCCTCAATGACATCGCCCTCACCTGGTGGAAGGACTCGGGCCCCACGGCGAAGAAGGCGAGCGTGTTGTTGGCGGGCACGGCCCGCAGCGCCACGCTGCGCGGCGCGCCGCCCTCACACGCGAACAGCTCCAGCGCGCCGCCCATGTGCGCGCGCCAGCCCGCCTCCGCGCCGCCCTGCAACCGTATGCCTCAAATTACACTTACTTGACGTTTTAAATCACAAATATATGTATGTTTGTATATATCGATATGTACTTGTATGTATAATTAATCTACTTTAAGTTTTTGCACTCTTCCATCTCCTTAGAATGCTTACTGTCTCTAAATGGTTGCATGTGAGAGATCACTTGCAGTGATAAAGCCATTGTTGTACATATTATACCAATACTGATTTTTACCTTACTTTATGGTTTAAGTGCAATAATGAATTATTATTATTTTTAATACAAATAACATGTTTTTAAAATAGTAGATACAAAAGTGTTTCACTTGTACCTTCACTTCTTCCACATTGTTTTCCCCGTCCCCAGACCCATTGTGTACAGCCTGTGGCTGAGGCCGTGGTTTCCACGGCGCTAAGTATAATATGAAGGCTACCCTTCTGTCACCTAGTCTGTCATCATGCACCAGGAGATGGTCTCCTGGGCCATATAGGGAGCAAGATGCAGATACTGAAGTTAATTCTAAATTTGTTACTTGTGAAACCTGGAAAAATATTATATTTTGTTTGTTTAGTTAAAGAAGTGGCTAAGTATAAGTACAGTTCTTTAGTCTATTTTGTAATTATTATAATCATACATATCAATAAAAATAATTACCCAACTCATAATTTCAGTCTTCAAAAGTTCATAAATACCCCTAATACTACGCTGCCATGTCAAATTAGCTAAGTCTGTTGTTTGATGGAACTCATAGAGGTCCATTTTTTTTCTATTCCAATCTAATGTGTTCATGTCATCTACTATATTATTTATAATTTCCGGATTGTCCAGCAACCCGTGAAGCCTACACAGCCGGAAGGGATTGCATGTTAAAGTCACTTCTTCACTTGAATGGTCCTTCTCCTCACTCCAACACATTTTTATTTTGTCAATGACATCTTGCAACTGTTAGAAATCATAAAATTATTATTTAAACATGTTATAGAAATATTGTGTATTGATTTGTTTTTTTTACAAATTAAGTACATATTAATAGATGAAATGTATAATTTGTGTTAAATGTTTGTTTGAAGATAAACTAAGCTAATTTACCTTTAAAGATGGATTTAACCTAGGGTCATCCATTCTATTAGCTCTAGTATTAAGCTGTGCCCTAACAGCCTTGCCTGTCACTTTATCTTCTATCACTACAGAGTCATCTTCCCAGGGTGACTCTGAGTCAGAACTGTAGTCTGATGATGAAGATGATGAAGAATATTCTGTAATTAATTAAATTAGTTATTTTTAAATTCCGTTTGTTAAAAACTATCATGTTTACTTAACCAAACAATATGAACACCTAATTGGAAATTTTAAGCAATATGAAATTCCCGCGCAAACTAAATTCAAAGACTAGTAAACATTAAATGCAATATGACCTCGTCGGATTCTTTTTACTTCATCAGCGGATGCTTGGTACGAGTTAACAGCGCAAACGTCTGAGTCGTCACTTTCTGTATCAGATATTTCAATAACTGGTGTAATATGCCGCTTGGCGGGCGGTCGCTGGTTAGCTGATTCTGCATCTCCACCTCCATCAGTGCCATTGGAGCTCTCAGCGTTACTAGACGACGGTCCCTCGGTGTCCTTAATCGGAGAACTCATCTTACACTATCTACACTACATAATACAAGGAAAACAAAATCAAACCAAAATGATGCGACGCCTAACCTCAAAACGTATTATTATGTTGACGTTTATAGAATATTGCCACTTGCAATTCTAAATTAAGGATCAAAACTTATGATCACACTCACTCACACAATTTTCTGTATAGATATATATTTATTCTACCTTACATTTTTATTATTATTAAATTACATATAAAATTAGAGCAAAACAATATTTTTTCACTAGGATCTTTCTGTCTACTCTGCTCTAGACTTACAGGAAGCTCTACAAAGCAACTGACAACTAAGCACTGTTGTCATTGTGACACTCTCCTAACCTAAACATAAATCAGTGTAAACAAATCCAACACCATGAATATATCAGCGATAAAAACAAAAAACGACTTAAGTAGTGCTCCACATCCTCAGTGTCAATATTTTGTAGTAAGGAAAAAGCGACTCTGCAGAATGACAGTAAAGCCCGGGAGACAATATTGCGGGGAACATGAAACGCAGCCGAAAAGTAGTGAGGGAAAAGTAAATATTTTAAATTGTATTTTATTTGTTGAGAAACTGGCAATTAGTCATTAGAGAATAAAGTGTTTTAGCCAACTTTTTCATAAAAACACTGAACAAGACCTCAAGAAAATGCCAATAAAATTACAATCATATGCTTTAAAATTTTTTGGTAATTTCAGGATGATACACGAATACCTTGCCCCAATGATCCAAAACAGTAAGTTAAAATAACTAAGCAATATGGTAAAAAGATAAATCAATCGTCTTTTACTTACAAATATGCATATTCACTTCCAGCACATGTTATGCCAGTAAACTGGAAAAACATTTATCCATTTGTAATGCCCGAGAACGAGAGCAACCAGACTATATAGTACAGAACATTAATGCTTCTACAGAGATAAACGAAGTTTCACGACTTCCACTGAGCAAAATTCCTTTAGAAACAATAATGAAGGTTATTGAGAAAGTCAATACTCTGTATGATAGTATGTATTTCTAAATCCACTGTGAATATTGAATTGTATATTTAGTACTATTTGTTTATAACATTTCAATTATTCAGTGTTAATTAGAGTTTGATTAATTGAATAAAGCTAGTCTGTCAATCTAGTATCAATTGCTTTAATATTATTTACATTATCTTAGAACATCTTGAGGGTAACATTGCAACATTGCCAGATAAAACTATCCATAGTTCAGTAGAAGAGGATTTCTACATAGATGGTAGAACAGAAAGCTCTTTGAGACATTTGAGGCAAGCTTCCAGATTGTTGCACCTGATTGAAGAGGAGCAGCTTGTGGGGCCTGATACATGTTTTGTAGAATTAGGAGCTGGAAAAGGTAAAAAACATTGAATTGTTTGTATACTATATGTAAATTAAAGTTATGTGGTTTGAAGAATATATTATTAAAAAAATGGAATAATTGAAAATAAACTATAAAAAACTTTTAAAACCAAAAGTAGTAATGATTTTTGACAATTTCTTAATTTATATTAATTCCAAAAATTGAACACTTAATATCACATCCATTTATGTTTGTTTCCCATTTATACCAACAAAAAAGGTCATTGGTTCAATAACCATAATTCTACAGCACTTCAGATTAAAGTGAAAAATATAAACTGTAATTTGACTTTCTCTAAAAGTGCATTATGTATACATTTATATTTACATATAGTGTGCTATGTCGCAGGCGCTCTGTCGTATTACGCGTGGCGCGCGTGGTGCCGCCCGCCCGCGCCCGCGCCCGCCCCCGCCCCCGCCAGCCGCGTGCTGCTCGTGGACCGCGCCTCGCTGCGCCACAAGCGCGACAACAAGCTGCGCGACGGCGGGGGCGGGGGCGGGGGCGTGCAACGCGTGCGCGCCGACCTCGCGCACCTCGACCTGCGCCACTTGCCCGCCGCCGCCGACGCGCGCGCGCTCGTCGGGTACGCCAAGCATCTCTGCGGAGTCGCCACGGGTGAGTCTCTTTACTTTTTAATGCTTTTCTAGTGAAAAATTTCCAATGCTGAGGGTATACGACACGTGATCTCTGTGTGCAGACTACGCGCTGCGCTGCCTGGTGCGTGCGGAGGGCGCGCGCGGCCTAGTGCTCGCCACGTGCTGCCACCACCGCTGCGAACGCGCCGCGTGCGTCGCCGCGCGCCCGCTGCAGGTATTCTAGTGTTAAATGTTTTTTTATAATACAATTAACTCCTTGAATAATACTATTAGTATTTTACCATATAAAAATTAAACGCAAATTGATTTCTACTAGGATCTAGGCATTGACCCAGAAGAATTTAACGTGATGCTGGGCATAGTGTCGTGGGCGACGTGCGGCGACGGGCGCAGTCGCGCGCTCCGGGAAGCAACCGCCCCCGCCACCTGGCCCGCACCCGCGCCCGCACCCGCGCCCGCGCCGCCCTTGACGGACACCAGGCTCCTGAACCTGCAGCAGGACGAACGCGAGCAGATCGGCAGACGAGCCAAGGCGTTAATAGACTGGGGCAGAGTGCTATACCTGCAGGGTCACGGGTTCAGCGCCCGCCTCGTGCACTACGTGCCGACTAGCGTGTCCCTGGAGAATGTTTGCATCGTTGCCAAGAAATTTATTTGACGTCAATAAAACTACACGTGTTATATATGTATTATTTATTCTCGTTTTCTATAAAATAATTTACATAACAGCTAAAAATAAAATGCTGGAATTTGTCCCCTGCGGGCGAAGCGGAGGCGAACGCTGAAGCAGCGAGAGAGTTGGATCAACAGACAGGTCACACCATATCATATAGTGTTAGTTGTAATAGTGCCTAAGAGCCGCAGCAATATATCAATGCTATCAAAGTAGGAGACCCTGACTGATCTGTTATTCTCAGTTAGTATTGTACGTACAAATCTCACAGCATATATAATGAAATATATATTCAAATAGTGAAGAATATAAAATGGAAATATTTAAATGACACCACAAATTTATACAGTACTCTGTGTCACATTTACAGTAATAAACTAAAAACTTTGTGGATTAAAGTAAGATAATGATCATGTGCTTAATTAGGTAAGAAGTGAAGAGCTCTGCAAGACACCGCAAGTCATGTCAGCTGTACAATGTCGCTGTCACTCACTTTATATTAATAGTATGTATGTAGTTAACTCAACTGTATATGAATTAGTGAAGTTCTAATTATTTACAGAAAGTGACAAATTGTACAATTATTGTCCATTATTATATTTTAAAGTTAACATGGATCTTAAGCTAAGTGCATATTACACTAGTACCGACACGAATGTTGAAGGGGACACACAACCTCCACCAACAATTTATAATTCCTAGAATATGAGAAATAATTCAAATGCCTCCTGAAAGCAAATAAATGGGAATGCTACATACAAAAAATTAAATTAGCATGTCAGAGGTCATGTCTATTTTAAGGAAACAATCAACCTATATTTGTTGATTCAACATGGCCGCCAAAGTCAAATTTTATTGGAGTTATACTATACACAGTGTTTATTCACATCCACCAGTTACTACACAGCCGCACTGCGGTGCAATGTTGGCGACACTACTCTACAAGGACTGTTACGTTACAATATTTACAATCGGCGATTCTGTTATATAGCAGCTATAAATACGAGAATAATTACACAGTCGCAGATGGCTGTTAAAATAGACAAGGGTGTACAGAAAATAAATATGTCAAAGATTCAAAAATTCAACTTATTGAGATATATATTATAATGGAATATTTTTAAATATTTTAAAGATAAATCGACAGACACATTCAATGTGACCTCCACATATGTATAATTATATAAAAGTGACATTAGCCTTATATTACAAATTTTACTAAAGCCGAGTCTCCGACAAACTCGAAATAATCATTCGTATCCCTCAACTTATAACAGAATCAAAGCGTCCCGCGTCCGCACGGGGCGGCGGCATCAGTAGCCGTAGCGCTCCTGGAGGGAGGACACCACGCCGTTGGCCAGCGACGACAGCCGCCCCGCCACGCGCGTCACGCCCGCGCGCACCGACTCGCGCACGTCGTCCAGGTCCGGCGCCGACACCGCGAAGCCCTGCGCCCGCGCGCCCCCGGCCCCCGCGCCCGCCCCGCCGCCGAACAGCTCCGCCGACGAGATGCTGCTGCTGCCCTCGAAGCGCGCCAGGTCGCCGCCGTCGCCCCACCGCCCGCCGCCCGCCTCGCCGCCGCCGAAGAACTGCGCCGAGCTGATGGACTTGGCCGAGCCGAACTTCTTCACGGCCGACTCGTCCTCGGGCTCCGGCCGGCGGGCGGCGCGCGAGCCCCGCGACGCCGCGCCCGCGGCGGGGGCGGGGGCGGGCGCGGGGCGGTCCTCCGAGAACATGGTGCGCACGTTGCGCGCGGGCTCGGGCTCGATGCTCTCCCAGCCGGCGTCGGCCTTGCGGGCGGGCGCGGGCGCGGGCGCGTCCGCCAGCAGCGAGTCCAGGCCGCGCGCCGAGTAGGGCTCGTTGCGGATCATGACGAACACGTTGTTGAAGTCGTCGAGGTCGTCGAGGTGGCGCGGCGGCGGCGCGCCCTCCTGCTCGATGGCGGTCATGTCGGAGGCGGCGGAGTGCGACACGCCGTGCGCGTGCGTGGCCAGCGCGCGCGTGGCGCCGGCGATGCCGAGGCGGTCCGCGCCGCCCGCCCCGCCGCCCGCGCCGCCCGCCGGCGCGTACGCCAGCCGCAGCGAGGCCACCTCGGCCTCCACGTTGGCGAGCGTGGCGCCGCCGTCCGCGCCGCCCGCCGTCTTGGCTGCTGCCTGTGTGTATGTTATATTATGTACTCAACCACATTTCATGACACTATTTTATGTCATTTTAGCTATATTAATTTACACTTATTAATTAAATATAAAATTACATGCATTCCTGTGTTGTGTAATATTTTTTCTTTTTTACTGTGCAGTTGTGTGTTCTCCATTCAATGTGACATTGGTGAAGTGAATTGTGCTCAACTGGCAAGCTCGAAGTACCATAAGTTAAGAGAAGAGGAAAAAGAGATACAAAATTATTACCTCCATTTTTAACTTTTCTGCCATAATCGCTTCTCTTTCTATGTCTTCAAAGTTTGCAGCCACTTTAGTTGCTCCTAAGCCACCCTTGCGTGCTCCCAACTAGAAGTGTGGCATAAGGAAAAACATTGCCATAAGATGATATTTCTTTAAACTTCATTAAAAATACTTCAAGAGATATATTTACCATACAATTTTCATAAATTCTGTGAATAATACTAATATATGTACTAACAAAATATATGTTTGTCACTAATATACTAACACCAGATCTCCTAGCACCAGGACGAGCTGGGGCTGTATTTTTCTGAGTGGAGCCCCACAATCGTGCCTCTGAACTTAAAGCTTCTCCTCCACCTGGACCTCCCATGTTTAAAGAAGCCTGTGATATTTCCATTATATAAATATACATATTTAGTGTAAATATTCCCAAGCATACAAAAATGAATGATAAAAATATGTTATTAATGGATTGAACAAACTGTTAAAATTTATGTTTAGTTTTTACATATGAAAATTAAAAAAAGTAAAAAATATAAATTCATTACAACTTGAACATTATAACATTAGAAAACAAGTACAAAGGCTGTCATTGTCTATAATGGCAGTAATATTTTGTACCTGAGGTGTAATGTTATTAGCATTAGTATCAGAAAACTCTTCATGCTCTGCAAACCAGTCTACCTCTTGTTTCTTCTCATCTTTCACTTCAGCAGCTGCTGGTTCCAAATGCAACTGGAACATTAAAATTTAACATGATACTAAGCATGAAAACTACAAAATTTTTCATCTGTAATAAATAACTATTATATAAACTAGTAGTAATACTTAATCCCTTTTGATAGCTTGTATACCTTGGTTCCATATGTTTTCATAGCCTGTTCTGACATTGCACTTAATTTATCCTTGTATTGTTGTGCAACACGAGAACTGTACTTCTGCCGAGCATCCTCTGTTGTCAACCCATGGGTACGGAAATATTGTGTCTGCATGTGGAAAACAAACATTATTGAAGAAGTAAACAATACACTACAAAACATAAAAATAAATATTTCATCATACTGCATTGACGTTGCCGCCAAGTTGCATGTTTCGCAATTGTTTCCATGTCCAGTTGGTATCTAGCTGCGTGGACCGCACGAAAGTCAGATGCACTCCTAGACTACGGTGGACAGCCGAGCAGTCCAAGCAGATAAACACTCCGTACGTCACCGACGACCACGTAGGATTCTTTGCGTTGCAGTCGAAACATATCTGCGAAGAGATGTTCACGTGAGATGATAACTTACATTACGCTTCATAATAATATATACACAAATATACACACTTTGTTTGCGGGAATAGATCTTAATCTTTGAAAAACAGCTTCAATATCGCTTTTACTAGGTCCAGAGTCAGCCATTTTCGACAATTTTGACGTATTTTGTCACGACACCAGATTCACGATTCATGAAGACAAGGGTGTCACGGCACAATCTTTTGACGTTTAATGTCAAATAAATTCTACTTGCCGAACTGTAATGAAATATTTATAATTTTTTTTTCAATATTCATTATAATTTTATGATTATCAAATATGGGCAATAAATATTATATGAATGGGGTTGATTTTAAACATTATCGTAAATTCTCCTTTGTGTGTTCTCCATATAAATTGAAGAAGTGAATTGTTCTCAACAGGCACGCTTATGACGCTATAAATAAAAGTAAGAAGAAGAAGATTTTTAAACATATTTATAAATTAATACTACAAAAGCTATTATGTAAAGAAACTCTATAATCTATGATTATATGGCAAATCCATATTTTGTAATGTGACATAAAATTCTATCTTGTCTATAGGTGGTTGCTAATGTAGGTCTGAAAGGACGCATGTTGTAGTGTTAAATTTATTTAAAAAAGTACATAAAACAATTGAATCCTTTTAGACGTTTCAATTGTTAAAATGCATTAAATATTGCATGATTTTATAGAATTTAAATGCAGCAGTTTATTACTCCTTTTAATTAGCAATAGAAACCGTCTCATTGAAGCCTCGTCTTGCAATAAGTGGTCAATTAATAATGTTGACGTGCGCTAGCGTCGAGATTCAGGTGTAAGTGAAAGTTCTGGATTAACTTTTCCTTGGTGAAAATGAGGCATAAACAAGTGCAGTAAATTAAATAGATTTTAAGGACACAAGTCGAATGGAGAACGTAAATTTTCCCTCGGGCGGGGAATGTGGAGAGGAGATTGAACGCGCCCTGATGGACCTAGGCCCCTTGCTTGGCGTTACTATCAAGGAGGAAGTTCCTGATGAACCTCCGGATAGAGCAGCTTCACAGGGAAATGTAAGAATAATCATTCTCTTTATAATATTTTTCTTTTCCGATTTCTCATATTCTTAGTCCATTGGCAATAAAATAAAAATAAGAAAATAAATGAGAACAATATTTCATGTCTTCTTAAATTCTTTATATCTACCAATATTAATATTTCTAATATTTTCAATTAAAAAAGTCAATATATTGATATAAAGCTGAATAGAAAGTAAAATTTTACCAATGTCAACCAATGTCTTGCTAAACCAGAATGGAAGGTCTGTCTTTTAAATATTCTTCCTAAATAAATATAAGCCATTATGTTGAAATGGGCAATAAGCCCTACGATACAATAAAACAGAACATATTGTCACTATTATTAAAGTAATTTAAACATTTCAGAACAAAGACTTCTATATATGCTTTGGTTTTGAATCATGTCTAAAAAACGTAAATATTGTGAATATGATTTTTCTAACTTTGAACATTAAAATTGTGGATAAATAAATGTCAAGCAGACATGCATTCAAGTGTTCATCCTGAAATATATTTATTTATTATACATACAAATTTTGATATAATAACTTTTAACTTACAGTGTTGTTTGTTCATTACTTATCTGAGGCTTGAAAGTCTATGATAAACATTTAATTTTAAAGTGATAGTAAAAACCTATTGCTAATTTAGGAGCAAAAGATCAGAAATGAAATAGCTTATAGTTCAAAATGTCATTTATTTTTTCTTATATAATTTAATTTAACATAAAACCTTAAGTATTACTTGTCATCCCACTGCAATCTAACAGACTCCACAAACCCCCCAAGCCCCACCTTATTTATACTTCCTTTGTTACATTTGACTAATTAGCTTATCTGTATGTAACAGTCAAGTTATTGTTAATGTTTTACAGTAACTTGTATCTTTCTATTAAAAATTTAAGGTTTTATTAACAACTAGTCGACTCAAATCTAGAGCATAAATGGATTTATTTATGGATAAATTAAAAATTGTCACACATGTTTAAAAGTTCACACTGTACTTTTTGTCCAATTTGATTGTTATTGGAATGTTGAGCGGCAGAACACTTTTTAGAACTTGGTTTTTTACTAAATAAATAGAAATTATTTCACTATGAGGGAATCACATCCAGTCTCGCATTTAGTTTTAATGAGCTTTGATTTAGTTATGATGAGTACAAAACTTACAAATTTGTATTTTTTATAATATGCCCCATGTGTTTGGTGTTAAATTTTGATACATATCAGGTTTAAAACATTTTTTCGTAAGGTTAATATGGTTTGTTCCATTGGCCTCCAAAATGGCAAAGGGTGGAGGTCATTCAGTGATAAATGTGTCTACAATCTTTGTGTTAACTGCTTATCAACCATTAATTGTTATTAATTATTTATTAATGACGTTTTCGCATCTTAGTTATTAGAATAACTAAGTGTTATTGTTGTTTATTTATATATTAAATTCCCTTAGACAGGATTTTAACATATAAATAAAAATTCTATGAATCACCTTGGTTCTACTGTACATCATATGATGAGACAATATTGTCTCAGTGTAAATAAATTTAATGTGGTAGGAATTTTTTAGAAAAATATATGAATTTATCAAAATAATTCACTTTACTATTAACAATTGCTTCTGAAACAGCATAGACTAATGACAAATTCTATTATAAATTGAATAAATATCGAAATTGAATCTTGTTATTAGTTCATTTAGGAAGCGTACCAGCTACGACGAGAGCCCACTAGGACTACGTACTCAACAAGATCAAGCTCGCGAATTGTTTGTTCGATCGAATTTTGTAGAAGAAAATATTGAAACAATATTTTTAGGGTTCTGTACAAAAATAAAAAAACAGGACCCTTATAGAATCACTCGTGTTCCTGTCACAACCAATTTTCTCTGAATCTACTAGATCGAATCAGGTGAAAAATGGCCGGTTGGTGTAATGCCCTGACCCGAACACAGACTTTTTTTTAGCTTCACGCTTTATCCCGCAGATGGCAGGGTAGGCAGAGGGAAACTGCAGGGACCGTGAGAACCTAGTGTTAAGACACTCCGTTGCTTAGTCCCTGTTTTCTCCGTCCCCGCTTTCCGCCTTTTCTTTTCGAGGCATTGCGTGTTGAGTGGGGAACTCAACGCCGCGCTTTGCCTAGTTTGCCAGAGCGAAGAAAATGGAAATAGAAAAATCTAGATTAACGTACGCCCTACTATGTGCGGGCTACTGTGAACTTAAATGATAGATTATTCAGCCAACTAAATAATAATTTAGTGTATCTCAGATCTGGAACTCTCGGTTTTATTATTATTAATAGGAGAAGTATTTATACAACCATTTTTGTTTGTATACATATTTTAAGATTGCTCCAGCCTCCAAGCTATGTGATAAAAATTGCTCGATAGATTGTCATTTTGTATTTAAATAGATTGCAATAAATACAAGACTACGGACCCAGTACGGGCTTCGCTACGTATACTATTTTATTAATTGCTAGGTATTTTAAACCTTAATCCAGCACACTTGGATAAATAAAATTTTTTGTTTTTCCATTTTGACCATGAATAGACAAATAAACAAATAGCTCGGGATTGGGAGGTGGAGGGTACCGACTCTGGAAAATCCACCATAAAGGGGGCCATGTGAAAAACATGATTCCTCCATTCACACCACAAACGTTAAGTGTTTGCCCTTGAGCTTTGTTGATAAATGCCTATGCGTGTAATTGTTTTAATTAAAATTACAAATTAATCAATATAATCAAAGGATCCGCTTTCGCATTCAAGCAGTACCATGTGGCATACCAGCAGGTTCCAATAAATTTAAAAATTCAAATGGATAATTCATTGCCTCATCTTGATTCATAACACTATCAATTGATTTATATGTCGTGACTACATCGTTTCGCTTGAATTTGAAAATTAATGGCATTGATAAGAATAATTTTCAGTGGTATAGTGGCGCGTTCTCTCAACAAGTCATGATTACTGTGAAAAGATATTCGGAAAAATACATTCACAATTTATTGTTTGGTAGTCAACAAATCAGGATTTCTTGCATGTTGACGCATACGAATTAAAATTCTTCTATCATATGATACATCACTATAATCTGTATATACACTACCGTCCAAAAGTTTGGAATCACCATAATTTTCGTCAACAGAAAAACCGCAATAAATGCCGCAATAAATCCATCAAAAAACAATATGTTATTGCAGATTAGTATTTTTACGACCATACAAAAACAATATTTAACAAAAACTATTTTTTTTTAGCTTCACGCTTTATCCCGCACATGGCAGGGTAGGCAGAGGGAACTGCAGGAACCATAAGAGCCTAGTGTTAAGACACTCCGTTACTTAGTCCCTGCGTACTCCGTCCCCACTTTCCGCCGTTTTCGAGGCATTGCGTGTTGAGTGGCGGAACTCAACACTGATTTGTTATCAATTATCCATTGTTTTCAAAAAAGACCAATACAAAAATCTTTGGAATATGCGTGTATTATTTCAAAGTTATTAGTTTAGAGTTCAGTGTGATTTGTGACGTTCATGTGATAGTTACAAACGTTTGCAAGCTCATAAAATGGCAAAAAGGAAACAGATTTCGCTTGAACAGCGGAGTGCTATCTGTACTTTGAGCGAAGAAGGTTATACTAGCAAAAAAGGTTGGTGTTTCGTACAAAGGTGCACAATATACTCTTGTACAAAAAAGAGCTACTGGCCGAAATCAAGATCGGAAGAGATCTGGACGTCCCAACCGTCCCGACCCAAAGCATTCATCCAAATTATTCCAGGGGTTTTTAGAGCAAAAACGTTGAGAAAATGTTTTGCAAATTGTGATAAATGCAGAACCGCTCTACCGATTTTGTGCAAACTTCACATAAACCGTCTATTAAATAGTCCGAACAAAGCCTACACATTTAGCTTGGATAGGCGAGCCCGTTCTTGAGAATGAAGAGTGGCATTAATTTTTATGTATACGAGTAAAGATCGAAAACTCTTACTTGATACTTAACTTATGAGTAACAAGCATCATGTAGACATCATTTCACTTATCAGTGGAAACTACTTATCGGTCTTACGATTTGTATCATGGAATACATTATTTAAAGAATGTAAAACACTATTATACATTACTCTCCCCCTCTTAGTGTTTTTTTTAGCTTCACGCTTTATCCCGCATATTGCAGGGTAGGCAGAGGGGGCTGCAGGAACCATATGAACCTAGTGTTAAGACACTTCGTTGCTTAGTCCCTGTTTTCTCCCTCCCTCTTAGTGTTTCCTCTTTATAATGTTAATATAGATAACAGGTTTGGGAATATGATAGTAATGCTCGTTCCAGACTACTTCAATGGTAGGTATAATTGTCACTAAACCAACTATGTACCTGATATCTACTTATTTTAAATAAAATTATTTGATTTTTAAATGGGTAGGGACTTTGTAAATATTGTAATAGTGCTCGCATTTGCACCTGTAGTGGCACTCGCACCCAGGGTTTCGTACAAATTTCATGATTTTAGATCAACTGGAAGTACAACTTATAAAAAAGTTCTGTTAGTTCGGGAAATATTATTTTGCAATTACTTTTTCTGTAAAATACATACAAATATATTACTGATTTCCTTTTATCTGTGGATACAGTAAGATCTCATTTTAAACAGTTTTGTAATTCTAGATTAATGGGAAATACCTGAAAATTTTCATGTAGCAGTAAATTTTATTCTAAGTACGGCAATAATAAACGGCATTAACGCTCGTAGCTTATCGCGTTTACTTAGAAGTTTGATTTTCTAGCGATCCGAATGCCCACAGACCTGTTTGATAACAATATTAGTATTTGACTTCATAAAACTGGTTTTGTTGACAGTCTTTATGACGAACATGTCAAAAAAGGTAAAGTTATTGATATAATTAAATATAAATATATATTAGCGCTCTAAATATAAATATTTTCAATGCGTTGTAAACGATGATGGTTCTGTTGGACACCAAACTGTAACATGCGGCTTCGTCCTGCTGCGTCAAGTACTAGATGCGGCCGGTCGCTATAGCGTTTGTAAATACATGCATGGGACATTTAACGTAAAAATAATTTCTATTAGTGCGAAGTTTCTGCGCGTGCATTGAAATATAATGATTAAATATAAGTGTTGTTTTTTTTTCCAAATATGAAAAGCAAGACTATTGGTGTTTATGAGCTTAATTTGCTATCACTGATTATATAATAATTACAGTAAATCATTTCAAGCGAAAAAATAAAATATAATTTTTATTTCGGTCGCTTAAAATTCGCTGTTAGAAAAATCTTGAATGCGTACACTCTGTAATGGCTTATTGCGTGCTCCAGGTGAGCGGTACCAACGACGGCGCCGGCACGAGCGCGGCCGCGGAGAGCGGCGGCGTCGGCAAGGCGGAGGGCGAGGGCGCGGACTCGCTGGCCTCGCCCACCGGCCGCTCGCTGTTCCTCACCATGCGCTGCGTGTTCTGCCAGCAGTGCCTGGCGCAGACCGACGGCACGCCCAAGCTCATGGAGTGCCTGCACTCCGCCTGCGAGCCCTGCGTCAAGGCCAAGATCGAGGAGAAGCTCGCCGGCAGTAGAGACTTTTTAGGTATATCATACCAGTAAATTTGTTGAATAGCTCATCATTTGCGTATTACAATAATCATTATATATTTCATTGTGTAATATTTTCTTTTTTTATTTGGCCAGGGCGTGTAACAATCCTGTGCGCCGCGTGTCGCATGCACTGCCAGCCCAGCAACATGATCGACCAGAGGTTCGTGCTCGAGAAGATGGCCATGGAGCAGGCGGGCGGCGCCGGCGGCGCGGGCGGCGAGCAGCAGTGCAACAGCTGCGAGGAGCCCGAGCCCGCCTCCAGCTACTGCGTGGACTGCGGCGAGTTCATCTGCGACAGCTGCGTGCTGGCGCACCAGCGCCTCAAGATCACCAAGGACCACGCCATCAAGTCGCGCGACGAGGCCGTGTCCGAGCTGCAGGCGGCCGAGCGACACGCGCACGACATGTTCTGCCGCGACCACCCGCACGAGCGGCTGGCGCTGTTCTGCGAGACCTGCGACCGCCTCACGTGCCGCGACTGCCAGCTGCAGCACCACCGCGACCACCGCTACCAGTTCAGCACCGAGATGGCGGCGCAGGCGCGCGCCTCGCTGGCCGCGCTGCTGTCCGAGGTCAGCTACAAGCGCGTGCTGCTCGGCTCCGCCATGAAGGTCATCCGCGACCGCCAGGCGCTCATCGCCGACAAGAAGCGCGCGCTCGTGCACGACATCACGCAGACCGTCGTCAAGCTGACCAACGCCGTCAACACGCGCGGCAAGCAGCTCGTGCTGCGCCTCAACGAGGTGTGCGACGCCAAGCAGCGCACGCTCGGCGAGAAGAAGGACGCGCTCGAGCAGCTGGCCGCCATCACCGACCACTGCGTGCGCTTCGTGGGCGCCGCGCTGCAGCACGGCAGCGACACCGCCGTGCTGCACAGCAAGCGCGCCGTCGCCGCGCACCTGCAGCGCATCAAGAGCCGCCGCGCCGACATCCCCAACCCCGAGATCCCCGTGCGCATCGCGCTGGCGCTGGACAAGCTGCCCGACCTCGTGCGCGTGCTGTCCACGCTGGGCGCCATCGTGGTGGACGGCAAGGTGGACGGCGGCGCCAGCCCCGGTCCCCGCCGCCGCCCCCCGCCGCCCACGCGCCGCCCGTCCCCGCCGCGCCGCCTGCGCCCGCCCTGGCGCCCGCGCCGCCCCCGCCGCCGCACTCGGCCGTGGCGGCGCTGCAGCACGTCGCCATGCACCAGGTAGGGCCCGACCGCGCGAGCCGCGCCGCGTACCGTGTAGCGTGTAGCGTGTAGCGCGCCGTACTCACATGTGTGTTGTTGTATTTCATGTCTCAGACCTTGGCGCGATACCAGGTTGGTCCGTTGACAGTCATATCTGTATGTGTACTCGTATATCTATGTCTATTCACTCTCTGTTACGTGTACTTTTCTTTCTTTTATTTTTTTACATAGAGTGTATCACCAGTAGTGCGATAGTAATTTAGAAAACGATTTAGCCTAGAAAGTAAATCGATGTCAGTCGCATGAAATTTATCTTAGAACGTATGAGCGTTGAAAGCGTCAGTGCGCAGTAGTACACGTCCGTGCTCGCCCGCAGTCGTACGTGCAGGCGGTGTCGTGCGCGTCGGGCGGCGCGCTGGGCTACGCGCGGGCGCGCGCGCACACGCCGCTGCGCCACCCGCACGTGACGTCCACCACGCACCCGCACCACCTGCACGGCATGAGCGAGATGAACCTGCGCGGGCTGCTCAACGCGTCCGGCGCCCGCCGCGCGCCGCACGCGCCGCACGCGCCGCACGCGCCCATGCAGCACGCCTACCACCAGAGTGAGCGCCGCCCGTATTGTATCGTATATGTACAAATATATGTTCTTCAAATTTCGTGCGCTTTTAAAACGGAATCAGCGCTTCTACATTATACATTGCCACTACTGTTACGTGACGTCGTTTCCAGTGATGGGCGCGTACAACAACGCGTACGGCGGCGGCGGCGGCGGCGCGGCCTCCAGCGGGCGGCGCAGCGGCGGCCCGCGCACGCCGTCCCCCGCGCCGCCGCACCCCGCGCACGCGCACGCCGCCCACGCCGCGCACGCGCAGCACGCCACGCACGCCGCCAAGTGGCACATACCGCAGCAGGCCCTGCCCAACGGTCATTATAGTTATATATAAATAGTTTATTGTGACGCTCCTCGAGCGTACTATTTTAACGCAGTCAGTCGATAAGAATATATAAGACGCTTTTATGTGCACGGCAGGCGGGCTGGAGGCGGCCGGCGCGTGCGCGGGCGGCGGCGGGGGCGGCGCGCTGGGCGGCGCCGACTACAAGATCACGCTGGGGCGCGCGCGCGCCAACTCCGCCGTCACCTCCACCAACCCCAAGACGCCGAGCCCCAGCCTCAACGTACGTCACCGACCGACAGTGTGAGAGTGTATCGCAGCATCTGTTCGTTCTCATAACGTATGACGTACTCGTCGACAGGGCGCGGGCGGCGCGGGGTGCTCCAGCGGCGGCTGCGCGTCCGAGCTGGACAAGGTGTGCGCGGAGTCCGTGCAGGACCTCATGGCGACCATCGCCAAGTTGGACTCCAACGGCGTGCAGGTGAGTCGGTTTCCTCAGTCGTACGTTTCAATAGTTAGGGCGAGATAGAAGTAGATGTTGCAACCACTCGTGACTGCAGGTGGTGGCGGAGCAGAGCTGCGCGGACGCGTCGTCGCCCGCCATCGTGCACTCGTCCACGGACGCGGGCGAGGGCGGCGCGGAGGGCGGCGAGGGCGGCGCGCGGGGGGCGGCGGCCGACGCGCGCGACGCCCGCCGCGGCGCCGACCCCAACGAGGACTGGTGCGCCGTGTGCATGGACGGCGGCGAGCTCATGTGCTGCGACAAGTGCCCCAAGGTGTTCCACCAGTACTGCCACATCCCCACCATCGAGAAGCTGCCCGACGAGAGCGAGTCCTGGCAGTGCCTGCTGTGCGTCAACTTCGCGGACGAGCCGGACGAGGCGGGCGCGGGCGGGGCGGGGGCGCGGGCGGCGGGCTGCTGGAGGGGCGCGCGCGCCGCGTGGTGGAGCGCATCACGCTGGAGCTGTACTGCCAGTACGAGCTGTCGCTGGCGTTCCGCGGGCCGCCGCCGGGCGCGGGCGCGGGCGCGCCGTGCCTGGACGCCATCCGCCTGCGCCTGCAGCCGGGCGCGGCGGCGCGCTACGCGACGGTGGCGCAGTTCGTGGCCGACGTGCGCCTGCTGTTCCGCGCCGCCTACCGCCTGCACGCGCCGGACGCGCCGCTGCACCGCGACGCGCGCCGCCTCGAGGAGTTCTTCGACGCGCAGCTGCTCAAGTGGCTGCCCGAGTACGCGCACTGGAGCGGCGACGGCGAGCCGCCCGCCAAGCGCGCGCGCAGCCACTAGCGGACGGCGGACCTGCTGGAGTTTTAACATTCGACTGTCATTTTATTAACCGTTGATCTTTACCCGCAAAGGGAATAGTTCGTACGTCAGTTAGTTAGTTGTAAAGCTGCGTCGTCACACGAGGTATTTTAGGTTGTCGAACGACCCGTTCACGTCTCCTGTCGTGTCGTCGGCGCAGCATGTATCGTAGTGTATTTTACTGTAACGTATTGTACTGTGTATCCGTATTCGCACAAAATCACAAAGTCTTGTTGCTATCTTACCGTGACTGTGTAGCGAGTAGAGACTAACTTGGACGCGCTCTCTGTTGGTACGGAGGACGCAGGCGGGGGTCGGCCGCATGTTGCTACGTAGGTTTTATGTCGTCAGTAATTTAGGAGATATCGATGTAACTAAGTATGTTTAGTTAATAAATCACATTTACTGGAACAAAGTTTTATTTCATATTTGTATACATGTAGTTCCATGTGTATGGTTTAGAGTTCAAGTTAATACTAAACAAGTGGTGTTATGTTAAATAAAAAATATTATACAAGAAGAATAAAATAAGCGAATACTCTGCACAGCAGTTCACATTAATTGCATATTCCAAACTAAATATAAACCTCGCAATTTAAATGAAGACTCACCATCTTTTTGTTACCACTAAACTAGACTAAACTATTTCCAGTCATAGACTTTTAATCTGTTTACGTTACAGGCATGCATTTTATTTTTATTCAATCTTCACTACAAGTATGGCGATTTTTATCTCATACAATGGTGAGCACTGTTGTTTAAAACTAAATTCGCCATATATGTATATCTACTTTTATATTTTATTGAAATCAAAATACTGGATACACCATAACGTATGCTTATAGTTTCAGTGCACTGTATGTGTTAAAAAATGTTATGTGACGTGTAGGTGTAACTTCGAACACAACTCTGCTGTGCAACGTCCAGCGGCCCTCTGTTGGTCGCGTCTCGTCCGAATTACTTTTAATTATCCCAAGACCAAAGTCTTCGACTGATTCGACGACACTCGCTGCGGGCCTCTTCTGGAAGCTCAAGGTCACCCAGAGAGTAGTGCTCGGAGCTTTTCTGCAGGGCCAGGATTTAAAGAATAGGAGATCCATGTCTCATGATACAAGTTTACATGCGTATTTCAGAAAAGTCAATAATATCAAAGAATAGTAATGTGATGTACATGTCCATGTGGGCGAAGTCGCTAACGGTAACGGTACGCCTATGTATTAGTGACATATATTTTAAAATTATTATAATTAAACTTCAGCTTAATTCCTTTTAATATCACAATCCCTCGTAGGCGTAACCCGCAGCCGTATATGGCGGGGTCGGATGGTCAGCACTCAATCGTTACATTTTTATTTTTATGTAAAACCGAGTCTGAAAAATAACAAATTGTTACACGAAGACCCGTTGAAAACTAAAGTTAGAAAAGTTTGAGCAAATTTTTGTAAATTTTCATGTGCGATTTATATATTTTATTAATTTGCCGCGTACTAGTTGTGCTGACGTCACTTCCGACTGACAGTTGACAGCATTACATGAATTCAATAATTACAAATTACAATTTTTACTGTTTCCAAATTTGGAGAGATAATATGAAAAGCATACACTACTCATTACTGTAAGAAAATAAAAAAAACTAATTTATCTACATAAAGATAAACTCGTTGACTGTAAAAAAATATAATTAACTGGATAAAAACATGTACCTATGAAGACACGGAGACATTGCTGGAACAAAACACAACAACCCTTAAATAAGCACGCACACAAATACCCACAAGCTATGTTATCTCCCTTATTTTGTTAAAATATTAGTTCTCAAAATTATACACCTATTATAGTAATTTTAATTTCATTTTCACAAAGAGTACACATTGCACATGATCATTGCACATTGTATTTGTGCCATTGCACATTGTATTTGTGACAGATCATGGCACATTGTATTTGTGCCATGATCTGTCAAATATGTCACTTGCTTCACTTGACAGCTGTACCTACTGTCTACCGTATAGTGACCCGTCACGCAGTCCACGTCAACTACTCGCCAGTCACTACTCGATACTTCATCGTCCAATCGTGAGTGCTCTGAATTTGAAACATATTTGAGATTGGCTGATTGTTGCAATCTTAATATATGATTGGTTCCCTATTGGCGGTATTAACTGTACTCTGTAATTATTAGTATCTATCTATATAAGTATCAGAAATCCTGTTGTTGCTCGCCACTCGCCGGTCAGACGCCACACGCCGGAGGTTGTGGAGTGTTGGGTTCCTACTTTGATTTCTTATCATTTATATTTACTATTTAAAAACAAAACAGAGGTGCGGCGCGCGGTCGCGTCGTTGACCAAGACTCGTCAATACACTCAAGGTTATTTTGCTAAAACATCAGGTTTTAAAAGGTTAGTGACCTCAAAAATTTAAAGACATTAAGTAAGTGCACTATAAGTTTTACAACAGAAGTATTTTTACGCCAAATTTTTAATGAAATTAATGTTTAAAATTGATTGTTTGTTATTGTTAAACGAAATCTTACTTATTGGAATAAACTAAGTTTTATTCATATCGTCCTCGAAACAGGTTGGGTGTGTTTATTTTTTTATTTGTAGGTATATATTATTTTGTACACTATACAATATTGCAATTCACTTAGAGTATTTATCCTTCACGTGTTTTTTTATCTTACGAAATCCTTAAATACTTAACTATGTTATTGTAATATACCCCTGACTGAATCTGAACCTACGACTGTCGCACTCTGCGATCGTCCCCGCCCCCTCCCCCTCCCGGACCGCGCTCGCTCTCGATATTTAGGACAATGACATGTTATCTGCACTCCGTAATGTGTTTGCGATGTCTCTTCAGCTCGGTTGAGAAATAAATGCTATCGTCGAGAGGGTCAGACGATGAGGGCGAGCAATATTAGAGATAAGGTATAATATGTATCATATTACAGAGGGCGGCATGCGGCTCATCATCCTGGAGGACGCGGCGGCGGTGGCGGACTGGGCGGCGCGCCTCGTGCTGCAGCGCATCACCGCCTTCGCGCCCGGCCCCGGCCGCCTATTCGTGCTAGGGCTGCCCACGGGCGGCACGCCGTTGGGCATGTACCGCCGTCTCATCGACTTCCACCGCGAGGGCCGCGTGTCCTTCAAGTACGTGAAGACGTTCAACATGGACGAGTACGTGGGGCTGCCGCGCGACCACCCCGAGTCCTACCACTACTACATGTGGAACGAGTTCTTCAAGCACGTGGACATCGAGCCCGGCAACGCGCACGTGCTGGACGGCAACGCGCCCGACCTGGTGGCGGAGTGCCGCCGCTTCGAGCGCCTCATCGCGGAGGCGGGCGGCGTCAACCTGTTCGTGGGCGGCATCGGGCCCGACGGACACATCGCCTTCAACGAGCCCGGCTCGTCGCTAGTGTCGCGCACGCGCGTCAAGACGCTGGCCTACGACACGCTGGAGGCCAACAAGCGCTTCTTCGGCAACGACGTGAGCAAGGTGCCGCGGCAGGCGCTCACCGTGGGCGTGGGGACCGTCATGGACGCCAAGGAGGTGATGATCCTCATCACGGGCGCGCACAAGGCTCTGGCGCTGGCCAAGGCCGTGGAGGAGGGCGTCAACCACATGTGGACGGTGTCCGCCTTCCAGCAGCACGCGCAGGCGCTGTTCGTGTGCGACGAGGACGCCACGCAGGAGCTGCGCGTCAAGACCGTCAAGTACTTCAAGGTAACGGCAGTCTCCCCACAGTGCTTACTTTCACACATACATCTTCGCGCTAGCCCTAGCGGGGTAGTCGGAGAGAAACGAAACGATAAACGCCGTGGTCCCTGCATACCTTTCCCGCCTCATCCACTGTCGCTAGCCTCTTCATACATGCTCATGCTTTTTACGTGACCTTCCTCCAGTATCTTCGATACTGTGATTTCGAAAGTCAACCGAGGTCCCCTTACCTTTGTCACCACTCACTTTTACGTTGTATATCTTTTTACCATTCTTTCGTCACTAATTCTTTCGACGTGCCCAAACCATCTGAGCATGTTCTTCTTCATTCTCACTGTGACATCCTCGCTGGTACCTACTATCCTGTGCACCTCTTCGTTGCGGATTCGGTCAGCTAAGCAGACTCCACATCTCCACAGCATTCATCTTTCTTTCATTCTTCTTATTCAATACCCACGTTTCAACCAGACCACACTGCGCGGCCAAACGTGCAAACGTTCGCTGACATTCTGCCGTCTCAACAAGGCAGCTAAGGCACCGTTCATTCTGTTACCGGCAGCAACACGTCTTTCCACTTCCATTTCGTATCTACCATCTCTACTTAACATTCTTCCCAAGTATACTGCTTCATTCACTTGTTCTAATGACTTTCCATTCACACAAATCTTGCATTCTGTTCTTTCCTCATCTCCTTGAAATACCAGAACCTTGTTTTACTTACTTTCACGATGACACATAATAATATCGAAACGAAAATTAGTGCATGTTTCGGATTTTTTCACTAAATTCATTAATAATAAATAAAAAAAATAGTAACAATAGTAAGTAATAAATAAATGGTGGTATCGGGCGCACGCACGACTCGGCACAGCATGCTTGCAAGGTTTTGCTTTTATTGTGAGGGGAAAGAATTGTATATAAATGTATAAAAACATTGATGTATGAGTGTGTGACGTATGGCAGGCGCTGAGCGACGAGCACCAGAAGATGCTCGAGTGCGGCGCCGAGGAGGAGCAGCGCGTGCTGCACTGAGCCGTGCCGTGCTGAGTCGTGCTGTGGCGTGCCGTGGCGTGCTGCGCCGAACTAGTAGTGCGCTGTGCTTGTTGCAGAGTCTGATGGACGAGCACAACAAGACGATAGCGCCGGCCTAGCGGGCGCCGCGCCCGCGCCCCGCGCCCCGCGCTACGCAATCATGTATATGTAGAAATAAGCTGTTCTTTTTTACATTTATAAGATTTATAATATAGTTATATTTTACAATAAAACAAATAAATATTGGTTGTTTTTTTTTTCATTTCACATTTTTAAGCAAATTATGGAGTCGTATACACAAAAAATTATACATTATTTTTATTTGTTTTAGTAATCACGACAAAGAAACTAAAACTTGGTTTACACAGTATCCCTTACCCTAAAATATACATAATTTAAGGCACAAGATTTAGTTGTTTATTGAAATTATATATGGTATATAAGTAGAATATTATTTTAAAATTTATTTTACTGCATATAAATGAAATAAGTGTAAAAAACATGACAACACTGCAAGTAGGCGTAGCGCGTCACCAGTCGTCGCCGCCGCCGTGGCCGCCGTGGCCGGCGTGGCGGCACATGCGCGCCAACATGGCGGCCAGCTGCAGCGGCGACGCCAGCCCGTCCGCCACGCGCAGGTGCGCGCGCGCCGCCTCGCGCACCAGCGCCAGGCGCCGCGCCTCGTCCGCCGCCGCGCCGTCCAGCGTCTTGGCCACGCGCAGCACGACGGCCAGCACGTCCTCGGCCGCGTACCCGAGGCGCAGCAGCCGCCGCAGCGCGCGCAGGGCCGGGTCCGCGTCGCCGCGCGCCGCCGCCGCCAGCATGGCGCGCACCAGCAGCGGGTGCGGCTCGTCGCACACCTTGAACACGTGGTCGGGCGCGACGTGCGCGAAGCCCTGCGCCGTGGCCTGCAGGTTGTTGAGCGCCGCGCGCAGGTCGCCCTGCGCCGTGAACACGACCGCGCTCACGCCCTCCTCCGTGTACGACAGCTTCTCCGCCTCGCACACTTCTATCACCTGAGAATAGTTTCACAATGATGACTGACGATAAATATATAAATATATTTTGATAATAGAAAATAATGACCCTTTTGAAGTATGTAACCAAACCAAGGAGCAGAGAAAGGTCTCACATGACACTACACTCACTTTACCTACATGCTAGTAATTGTAATGAATATGACAAATGTCATTAAGAAGTAAACAAAGTTGCATGCACCTAGTTATCACACAATAATATATTTCAAGCTAATCTATTGAGATTTTGTAAACATTTTCACATATAATTTTCATTATTATCCACTTAAATATCTAGTATGGCAAAGCTCCACTTTTTGTGATTAGGATAAACAATATTTTACCTTCATACTAGTGTAATTCTAAGGACATACATATATGATATATATTCACAAAAACTACAACTCTTACTTTGGCCATTATTTGAGCATCCGTAAGCCTTGTATATCTCAGTACTGCACACCGGGACTGTATAGGCTCAATTATTTTCTCACTATTGTTGGCTGCCAGAGCAAATCGGGTTGTGCTTGAATATAACTCCATAGTGCGACGGAGAGCTTGCTGAGCACCATCTGTCATGCTGTCTGCTTCATCTAATATCACTATTTTATGTCGTCCAGGTGGCAAAGTGACCTAAATCAGAAGTATATAATAAGCATAGTCATAACAATTATATATAACCAATTGAAATTAATAAATATATTTTACTTATCAACCTTTTGTTGGGCAAACATTTTTATTTTATTTCTAACCACGTCGATACCGCGGTCATTGGAGGCATTTAATTCTAAAACAGCATCTTTAAAAGAATTGCCTAGAAGTGCACGAGCCAAACAGAGTATAGTAGTGGTTTTGCCAACTCCGGGCGGACCTGCTATAATTATGTTTGGTGCATTCCCTGTACGAGCAAAAACAGACAATCTTGAAACAGTGTCTTCGTTTCCTACAATATCTGTAAACGTTTGAGGTCGGTATTTTTCTATCCAAGGCAGATGAGAATTAGATTTGCTTTGTCCAGTAGATGATTTACTAGGTTTCGGATCAACATCGTCCACTTCCATTATCATCACGTCATTGTCACTCATATTGTTAGCTTTAATGTATATCTTCAAAGTTCTTTTAATCTATCTTTTGGTAAAAATAAAAGTTAAAATGAATAGTTTCCAGCTGATAAATAATTAGACTTCGCGCCAATTGTCATTGAGCGACACATGACACTTGATTTAATCAAAATTACAGACTACACATAAACTGTTGATAGTATTTAAAAATTTAATAATAATTTGGTGAAACATTTAATACAAATAGCTCTTAATATTATTTCAAATTTATCATAATTAATTGATTACTTAGGTTTTTGCCTATTTATTTAATTTTTTTTAATATTTGAAATGTACTAATAGATTACGATGTACCAATATAATTTTAAAATATAAAATGACTCATGACCATTATCATTAATGATTTGATATGACATAAACTATAAAGCTTGTTTACAAATGACTATTGTCAAATTAGTAGGTGTGTTAGTACTATAGTAGTGTTATTGTGACAGTATTAATGACATTGGAACATTGACAGTAATTGTTTTTGGTCAAAACTATGTTTCGACTTGTTTGTTACGTTTGTTTTTATAAAAAATAAATCTTATTTTATTCCCTGATATATTTTTTTTCTGAACCATCGTAAATATCTTATTCTATTGCGATGACAATAAATTATTAACATTTATATAATTTTTATTTTTCAATTCAAAGAATTTTTAGTGGTGAATCATCATCTTCAAAACAAGTGTCGTTTTTTATACTTTGTGAAACGGCAAGTACTATTTATTTTCTTCCTATTCTATTAAAACGTACAATTGTTATATATTAACAACAGGAACTCTACACTGTAATTATTAGGATTAATTTATGACAAAATTAAATGCATTATATATGCTACAGTATGTAACAGTCATTAAAGTAAGTAGATATTTCCAATACAGATATAGCCAAATATTAAGTTAATAAAAAGTAGTATAATTTAGAATCTTATAATACGGATACTAAAACGTTCATACCTATTTAATGTGGATAATGGAATAAAAAAATATATATGACAAACAAAACTATGACACTACTGACATAATTTTGTTTCTGATATTCTTATGAATATCATAAATGAATATATAAAATAAATGAGCTTAGAGTAATGTATAAAGTCTACTTATTAGAAAAGATGTAACAAATTATTTTATTTCATATATTTTTGTTCATCATAATTATGTGTTATATATGTTTTGTTTACATTTGCAGGTGTAACCTGAAAAAATGGAGTGGTTATTTGGACACCGAATGACTCCGGATGAGATGCTACGTAAAAACCAGAGAGCTCTCAACAAGGCTATGAGAGATTTGGACCGTGAAAGACTTAAAATGGAACAACAAGAAAAGAAAATCATTGCTGACATTAAGAAGTTAGCAAAAGATGGACAGATGGTATGCTCTGAATAAAGTGGTATTGCAGAGAAGTTTGCAAAACCTATAATAATACCACCTTGGATAATTTATCTGAAACTTTGTAATAATTTTTTATTTTAAATTTTCCATGCTGTTTAAATATGCTTTTTATTATAATAGGATGCAGTAAAGATAATGGCGAAGGACCTGGTGCGCACGCGGCGCTACGTGCGCAAGTTCATGCTCATGAAGGCCAACATCCAGGCGGTGTCGCTCAAGATCCAGACCCTCAAGTCGCAGAGCAGCATGGCGCAGGCGCTGCGCGGCGTCACGCGCGCCATGGCCGGCATGAACCGCACGCTCAACCTGCCGCAGATACAGAAGATACTGCAGGTACGCCACTTGTGAGCACACACATCAATATGATGAGGATTGTGACATTACAATGTGACAACAACGAACATTACAGGAGTTCGAGAAGCAGTCGGAAATAATGGACATGAAAGAGGAGATGATGAATGACTCCATAGACGAGGCGATGGAGGGAGACGAGGACGAGGAGGAGAGGTGAGGCTGCATGCCAGCTGTTGTATTTCATTTAGCTTTTTTTGTAATTTATTAGGTTCATGGAGAACATAAATTTATTATATTGTTGTTGTGTTATAACGTGGTGTGGCGTTCGTTCCGCAGCGACGCGGTGGTGTCGCAGATCCTGGACGAGCTGGGCCTGCAGCTCAACGACCAGCTGTCGGGGCTGCCGCAGGCCACAGGCTCGCTGTCGGTGCCGGCGGCCGCGCGCCCCGCCGCCGCGCTGGCGGGCGGGGGCGGCGCGGGCGCGGGCGCGGGCGCGGGCGGCGGGGCGGGCGCGGGCGCGGGCGGCGGGCTCAGCGACGCCGACGCCGAGCTGCAGGCGCGCCTCGACAACCTGCGGCGCGAGTGACGTCACTCCGCCCTCACGACGCCACTTTAGAGATTGTTCGCGCGTTACTTTGCAGCTTTTATTTCCCAAAGGAAGTTGTTTCGTGTCAGTTCACATTTTACTAAAATCTAACCGAACTCATTGTTGAATATAATATGTTAAATATATGTATATTTTTTATGTTGTAAGACTGTAAATGTCCGTTCACTATAAAAATCTCTGATGTTTAGTACAAACACTATCTCCAAGAATGATGTTAAGAAGTTGAACTGTGTTTACACACAATTATACATCCATACATACCTTACATTGCTTACACCATGTTAAAAATTGCTTCAATGCCTTAAATCATTGTTTAATATTTGTAAATATACGCATATTTTAAAATAAATTAACTAAACATAAGTTTCTTATTTTTCGCATCTGCGCCCTGCAACATATGTACAAGTTAAACATACAATTTTCGGTACAATGTAGATTCGGTTATAACATCATTCAAGATATATTCAATTTAAGCATCAATTTCGAACTTATTGAATTATTATACTACTTGTAATTGTTAAAAATTAATGTTCAGTAGATAAAGAAAAAACAAGTAAGTTTAAAAAAATATATTTTTTATGTACCTACAGGACTAATCATAACATTACACTTTGCTCTCGGAACAAACCGTAACCTACAAAACTAACAATTACAATATAGTATCACACAAAACACATTGTTTAATATGTTTTATAACCTTCCATATAGACACTTCCATATAGACATATAGAGGAGTAACTTTTATGAATATCATGTAACCAGACCATCGCCCTTCCTCGCAGCATTCCTCCACAGGGGCCAGAGTGGGCGGCAAGGAGCCATGTCACCGTAAAATTGCGAAACATATTACTACGAGATTATAATCCATAAGTATGTTGATAAATTGGTTATCGTACAAACAGAATAAGAGTCTGATTTATCGAAGTGAAATCATAAAATTGGAAAAGAAATGGATCTGTCAAGTGTCGACCGTGCGTGTGTCCGCGTGTGTGTGCACGCGGCAGTGCGATAGTCCACTTGAGGTTCCCACAGCTGACTGAACAATCAAGGAAAGCATTTATGCAGTAATGGTTATAGATACGGGCAACGGATTCAATGATAGGTGCTCCAGTAGTTGCATACAAATAACATTGTCAATCGTAAAACAGTCCATTAAATATTACAAGTTAGTATACAGAGGTATTTACAATATTACGGTAACATTTAGACCTATTATGTTAAAACTGCTGCTTTCCAACACTACAGTGCAGCGCCCGCGCCGTGCACACATTGGCCTGTGTCCGTATACCTTCCTACATACGTACAACTACCTACTTAGCAGCTAAAATACTTTACAAAATACAGACGCGTTGTCCCGTTTTTGTTTTAATTTCATGATATGTTTATATTTTAACATCTTTAACTCACAGAACCACACACAAGATATCTGCAGGACTGGGAATATTACACAGAGTGATGTGGGCGGTTGAATGGGCACATCTGTGTCTTAAACATCAAATCTTCACCTAATTAAAGCGAACCATATTAAATAGGCTATGGATCGGAGGCTTTTGCTTACTGACGACGGTAGGGTTGTTTCAAATAGGTCCTAAGGATAATAGTGTTCTGGTAGAAATATAGGTACTCCACGCAAATCGGTCAAATCTTGGCTAAGGATCCCAGAGTTAAGCTCGACGTTGCAACGAGAATATCTTGTATGTCGTCTTGTTAGGTACATATTTAGTGTTGCTCTTAAACAATTTAAAAAGAGAGAGAGAGTCGTCGTGGAGATCTCTTGGAGAAGATGATGAACATGTAGGTATTACATATGTATAGTGTATATTATATATCACAGTTTATTATGAAATAGTACATTCGATAGGTTAATTTTCGTATTCTTTGTGAAACAGAATAGTGTCGCGTCCATTTTTCTCAAATATGAGAATGTAAGGTGCCTGGTGTAAACACTTTCATTTAAGTATAATATACCTACCTACCTATTGTTATTATATCAATTATTTAAGAGCTGGAGTTGCTTAAATTTGGTATTTGGTCCGGCTTAACAAGAATTAATTACGAAATGAAATATGTATGAATTATAACCGTTTCGTTAAGTTGTACAGACACGAATTGCTACTTACACACAGCTCTCGAGGAATCAGTGATCTCATTAAAACGCGTGACGTTCTCAGGAACTTTATTAAAACGTTAAACTAAAGGAAATGTAAAGCTTTGTTCCTGCACTCGAATATTATTAATTAAAAAAAATCAACATTCATCATCATCATCCAGACACTTTTTCGTAAAATGGTCGGTAATTAATAATTACAAACATTTAAACTGTTTGTTTTTTTTTAAACTGCAGCTCGTGCTATACACTTAGCTGTTACACATTACACATTTTATAATATTTTTAACTAATATAATATATCTTTTTAGTTCTGTTCTGAAAACTATTAAAGACTAAGATTTTTTTCAACCGCAATACAAGTGGCAGCGACAGCGGCGCGACGCGGGACGCGGGACGCGGGAAGACTACTGCGGAAATATAAGATTTCCTATATATTTGGCTAATTCGTTTTATTGAGAGTTTTATACCTAATAAAAAACATTTGACCGGGCCACGCCGCACCGCAGCTAGTATCGTTCAAAATAGTTTTTGTATAATTTATTAAATACTATAAATAAATAAATACTATCAAAGGTCTCGTCTACTTTCCGCACTGCAGATCTCGTGCGCCCGCCCGCCCCGGCGGCGGCGGCCCGAGCGCGCTGAGCGCGATGCCGAGCTGGCCCAGGTAGTACGTGGACATGACGAGCGCGCGCGCGTGCGGCAGCGCGCCCGCGAACATGCTGTAGCCCAGCAGCGCGTCCGACGCCAGGAACAGCAGCGCGCCCGCCGCCGCCGCCGCGCCGCCCGCGCCCGCGCCCGCGCCCGCCGCCGCCAGCGCGCGCCACGCCATGGTGGCCAGCAGCAGCGCGTAGGCCGGCACGAGCGCGCGCAGGGCGCCGGGCGCGGGCACGGCGCGCGCGTACGCCAGCGCGGCGGCGTACAGCGCGGCGCCGGCGGCGGGCGCGCGCGGCCGCGCCCCGAAGGCCGCGATGTAGGCCACGTGCGCGCCCGCGAACGCCGCCATGCCGGCCACGAAGTGCTGCGGCCACACCAGCAGCGCGTCGCCCGCCGCCGACAGCGCCAGCCCGGCCGCCACGCGCGCCGCGTACCCGCGCCTGCGCCCACACACGTCTACATACATATACTGTGCAGTGTACACGCGACGCGTGAGCACCTGCGCACAGTATTTTCCCTGTATGTAACTAATGTTTGTACCGTAGGTTCTTTAGACTAAAATTATTATATAGATTTAAGCCATTTTGTTGAAATCAATATTTGAAACAACTAAAGTAGACAAAAAAATTCGATTAGAAGTGAATGGTACTCGCGCACTGAAGGTTCTGTACCAATATCATAATTGTAGGCATTCCACTAAAAAATACTGTCTACAAAAATTGTCAAACTTTTTATATAATATTAAACACGTACATAAATAAGTTCGTAATATTGTCTTTCTGTGTTAAATTTATTGCATAGTCAATAATTTCCCTTAATTAATTAATTGGGGGGTATCCCTTTAATTAATTAATTGGGGGGTAATGTTGCTCGCGTCCGTAGGACTTACCATCTTGTCCACTCCAAGACCCACCCTACACGTACCCCCTGGGTGGTGCCAAATGAGCAACAACGCCGAGTCTTGGGCGGCGGTTTTTAACCCAACCTTACAAGCGCAACAAGCTTGTTCTTGTTGATGGTAGGAAATGACCACAATAACTCAGTTCTACAAATAGCTGGGGGTCTCGGCTTCACTGCCCGGACCGAGAGGAAGAAAACCTCATTAAAACAATTACCCTAATCCTAAGGTGAGGACTGCGCCGAAAGGATGAATGGCTGGAAGGTATCCAGTTCTTAGCACCACCCTCGATGTGACGGGCTGACATCGTTGTATTGTGCCTTCTTGTGAGGATGGGCGTCACCTCACAAGCGACCTTTAAATTCGTCCCATACTCGTGGGAACAAATATGAATCAATCCAAAAACCAATCAACCTCAAACTCATCAACCAAAACAAACCAAAAAACATTTACCCAGCAAGTCTTTCACCCGGCACTCTTTAATAGACCACGCTCTGCCTCATTAAGCGAAATATCTAAAGAAGCCAGCCAAATGGACCAAATATCAACAAATGTTGTGGACCTAACTGAGAAAGTACTCAGTCCACAAGATCCTCCACCATGGCAAAGGGTACCAATCTCTGCCAAGCGTAAAAGGACCAGTGATTCTCCACCCAGCGCTAGTCATGTCACAGTTTCTAATAAATTTGCGACCTTGCCATTAGATCAATTAGATAATCAAAACAATGACACTAACCAAAAAGTAATTAAGCCTCCTCCTATAATCTTATATGGAATAGAAGATGTAAATGAACTATCCAAACTAATCGAATCGGTTTGTGACTCTCAACTATTTAAAATAAAAATTGTAAACAAAAATTTGCTCAGAGTCCTAGTCGAGTGCTCTACAACATATAAGGATGTGATCTCGATAATAAGAGCCAATGGCTTAATAGGCCACACTTTCACGCAAAAAGACAAGAAAGTTTATCGCATTGTGATAAAGAAATTACACCATACAACACCCCATAGTGAAATAATAAACACCATAGAAGCTACAGGCAACAAAGTACGTGGCCAAATTATCAATGCCCGTTATGGACCAGACAAAACTCCAACCTTTACCTTTTTTTGTTAATTTAGAGCCAAGTGAAAACAATAAAGCTGTTAAAAATATTAAATATATTCACAACCAATGCGTAACAATTGAAAACCCTCGGAAATCTACAACAATTGTACAATGCCAGCGTTGTCAGCAATATGGACACTCTAAAAACAATTGCATGAGGCCTTATAGATGCGTCAAATGTGGGGAAGGGCACAAAACTGCTGACTGTCCAAAAAAAGATCGCAACACTCCTGCTAAGTGCGCCCTGTGTCAGCTCGACCATCCTGCCAACTATAAAGGTTGTCAAGTTTACCAAGAGATATCAACAAGAAAGGCATACCGGAATAAAAATTATCCGCAGGAATCTAAAAACAAAAGTACCAAAACCGAACCAATTGTCCAACCACAAGCACAATCGCAAACCACCCAATCTCGCGATAAACCAAGATACTCCGATATCACAGCAAATAGACGCAGCTCCCTTGACGCTGAAGAAACTGATCAACTAAACATGAATTATCAACAAAGTAACATAGAAAAGTTATTAATTAAACAATCAGAAAAGATAGAACAACTCATTCAACAAATAGGTATCCTTATAAACCTATTAACCACTGTCATTTCTAAACAACATTCATAGTTCCCTTGCGCATTGCAACCTGGAACATAAATGGATTAGCTCCAAACTTACTCGAACTTGAAGAGATAATCAAAGCTAATAAACTAGACGTAGTCCTGATTTCGGAGTCCCATGCTTCCAAAAACAGTTTTTACCATCTCCGTGGCTTTAACATCTACTTTACTCCTCACCCAGGAGATGGCAAAGCTCACGCGGGTTCTGCAATAATAGTAAGATCCAACCTTAAACACACAGTGCTAGAGAATTATGTTACGCAGCACATACAGGCTACTAGCATAAGATTGGAAGACAGAACAGGCCCCATTACATTGTCTGCTGTGTATTGCCCACCTAAACATAAAATTACTCCACAAATGTTTGAAGCCTACTTTTCCGAACTTGGAAATAAATTCATATCTGGCGGTGACTGGAATGCAAAAAACACATTTTGGGGCTCCCGTATCACACTACCAAGAGGCCGTTCATTAAAAGCTTGCATGGATGCACACCATCTTACTCCAATATCCTCTGGTGAACCCACTAGCTGGCCAACAGACCATAACAAGACTCCGGACTTGCTTGATTTCTTTGTAACTAAAGGAATCGGCAACCTATACACAGCTGTGAAGTCTAGCCTTGACGGCTCGTCTGATCATACTCCGGTTATCCTTACCGTAAGTGCCACAATAATACAATGTGAGCCTCATGGCGCCTTAACAAATACAAAAACAGATTGGCTTGGTTTTCGGAACTTTTTAGAAGATAACATCAAAATAAACATACCCATGAAAACACCTGATGAGGTCGATGATGCCTGTGAGTATTTAACAAACCTGATCCAAGTATCTGCATGGAACAACTCACCGTGCATTAAATCTTCTACGTTCAGGTCACCTCAATCTATTGATGTTAAGACACAACTCATGGAAAAAAGAAAACTACGTCGTATCTGGCACCAATCGCAACACCCAGAAGATAAAACAGCATTCAACCAGGCGGCCAAACAACTTAAATACTTGCTGCAGGAAACCTCAAACTCTTCTCTGCGAAGTACCTTGGAAAAAATGACACCACAGGGAAAGGGCGATATGTGTTTATGGAAAGCTACCAAATCTGCAGAAAAGCCACAAGAACACAGACATCCCCTTAAATGCTTAAGCTCATGGGCCCGAACAGACGCTGAGAAAGCAGAAGTATTTGCGAGTCATTTGGAGGACATATTTAAACCAAACGGGGACTATGATGACCCCATAGTCGAGGATATCCTCAGCCAAGACTTCCAGTTATGTCTTCCTCTCAAACCTACGTCACCAAAGGAAATAGCTGCTGAAATCAGACAACTCAACCCAAATAAGGCCCCTGGTTTCGACCTAATAACTCCTGTGGTATTGAAACACCTCCCAAGGAAATGCATAACGTTTCTTGCTTGTCTCTTTAATGCAACACTAAGACTCTCATATTTTCCTAAAATCTGGAAAGTGTCTGAAATTCTCATGGTACTCAAACCTGGGAAATCGCCCCACGAACCTTCATCTTACCGGCCGATTAGTCTCACTCCAGTTCTTTCAAAATTATGGGAAAAAATATTCTTGGTTCGCTTAAGGGAACACTTGGAGCTTTATAACATTATTCCCGAGCATCAGTTTGGGTTTCGAAAACACCACTCTACTATCGAGCAAATGCACAGAGTTCATCACGAAATCAGACGCTGTTTTGAAAGTAAGCAGTACTGCTCAGCAGCATTCCTGGACGTCCAACAGGCATTTGATAGAGTTTGGCATAAAGGGCTCTTGTGTAAACTGAAGAGTAAACTTCCACACTCCCTCTATCCTATAATTAAATCTTACCTGGAAGAAAGACTCTTTCAAGTGAAACAGAGAGATGCCAGATCTACGTTACGAGAAATAAAAGCAGGAGTTCCACAAGGCTCTGTTATCGGCCCGATACTATACAATATATTTACCTCAGACTTACCAATATCTGGAGATGTAACCGTTGCAACGTACGCTGACGATGTAGCTTATCTCGCCAGCGATAATCTTCCAACTGTGGCTAGCAATAAGCTCCAACTTCTTTTAGATGAGACCGACATATGGATGAAAAAGTGGCGTATCAAGGCAAGTGCACAGAAGTCGAGTCACATAACATTCTCGCTCAGAAACGGAACCTGCCCACCTGTCAAACTTGGAAGCGACTTATTACCAGAAACGGAGGTTGTCAAGTATCTAGGCTTCCATCTAGATAAGAAGCTGACCTGGGCCTGTCATATCAAAAAGAAACGAGACGAAGTCAACCTTAAGTTCCAAAAGTTATACTGGCTCATAGGGAGGAACTCGGTCCTATCAGTAGACAATAAGCTGTTGATCTACAAGGCTGTGTTAAAACCCATATGGACATATGGAATAGCCCTATGGGGCTGCACCAGCAAGAGCAATGTCATGTGCATCCAACGGGTTCAAAATAACATTCTGAGATGTATTGCCAACGCTCCGTGGTTTTCCAGAAATGACGAGCTACACGAATACCTGGACATTCCAACTGTACAAACAGAAATAGAGCTACATAAAGAAAAATATCGTGTTCGACTCTCAACTCATCCAAATATCCTAGCTAAGGACCTTTTGAAATCCTCTCTTACAGCGAAAAGGCTTAAGAGGAAGGATGTGCTCTGAGGAGGCAGATGTGATACTGGTCTCATCGCCTAATCGCCATTATTACTTTGAACCCATCCGCTTATAGTCTTGCGACTGATTGCAGATATTATAGGAAAAAAAAAAAAAAACAAAAAAAAAATAATTTCCCCTTTAAAATGCATAGAAACTGTAAGTTCTCAAAAACAACTAATACGACTCCACAAAGTTAAATTTGTAGTCGTGAACTACGCTGTAGGCTCATAGTAGTTCTTGATATGTCTATAAAAAATCATTTTCGAACTTTTCCCGTTGTACGTATATACTGTAACTTCTTACAAGTTTTATGGTTTTAAAGTCCATAATAAGAATACAAAAAAATACTAAAACGGTTCCCATGCGGGTTCGAATCAGAATCTAGCTTTTGATTATGCGGCAGTTTTATACCAAATGTACAAAAATAAGCTAACGAACGCTCAAATCTTTGATTGCGTTGACTTAAGATTGTTTTTCTATGTTTCAAGAAGTTATCGACTTAGATGTTATGACAGACAGACAGACAGACTGACGACAGCAAAATGTAGGAACACTTTACGTAAGGTTTCCGTTCTTCACGTTAAATATAGCATAGTCGCTTTTTTTATGTTCAAGATAACTCTTTTATGAAATTGCGCTCCTTCAAAAGTGATCATCTTACTGCCGTAGTTGGGTTTTGTTTTCCTCTAGGCGACACAAATCAACTAGATCGGCATTGGAACATTACGATTAGTAAATTATACCTAAATAAACACAATTACAACCCCCATATATTGAACACACGAAAGCTGTAGAAGTAGCAGTCGTACACACGCGAGTTCCACTCGTTCTAGATTTCAAGACGTCGCATTTTAAGACAACAACCTCCGTATGTGATTTTTATTGAGTCACTTATTATTGATGAATTCCATCGTCGGTCGCGTACGAGTATATTGTATTAGAATTGGGTTCGAATAAATTATTATTTTATCTATTATCTAATCTCTTCTCTACCCACACGTAATGCTGTATACTTCTTTCATACATACATAACTTCACGCTTTTGAAGTGTATAAATTTATTGTGTAGGTTTTTTTATAACAAACTACGTTCCCAGTCGGGGAAGATGGATTTTTCTATTTTCCATTTTCTTCGCTCTGGCACCTAGGCAAAGCGCGGCATTGAGTTCCGCCACTCAACACGCAATGCCTTGAAAAAGGCGGAAAGCGGGGACGGAGAAAGCAGGGACTAAGCAACGGAGTGTCTTAACACTAGGTTCCAATAGCTCCTGCAGTTTCCTCTGCCTACCCTGCCATGTGCGGGAGAAAGCGTGAAGCTAAATAAAAAAAAACGTAATACATACCCCCTTAAGTTTATAAGTATCAAATAATATGCTTAGTTTGTAGTTTGTAGTTTATACTAATGCGCTATACTTTATAATTCTTTTTATTAGAATAATACACGTCGTTTCCTTGAGTGGTCGTTGAGTTACTTACATCCAAAATCCTAACATTACACTTTATGCGTACCGAGGTAGTCAAAGAGTACGGAACGCCAAACCTTGCGGCCCCTGCATACCTCTTTAGCCTCGTCCACTATTATTGGCCTTTTCATACATACTCCCCGGGGTTTCTTCATGTTTCTTACGTGATCTTCCCTCCAGTATCTTTGATACTATGTTTTCGAAAGTCAAGTGAAGTCACCTTCAACACTTGTTCTCTCGACGTGCCCAAACCATCGGAGCACGTTCTTCAATCTCACTGTGACATCCTCCTGTGTCTCTTCGTTGTGGATTCGGTTATCTAAGCTAATTCCACATATATTTTGAAGTGATCGCATCTCCACAGCATTAATTTTTCTTTCATTTTTCTTTTTTTAGAAACCTGGTACGTATGTACCTATATACTGTAAAACATTGCCCGACCCTACTCGGCTCTACAGAGAATAATTAAAAACAATTACGCAGATATCCTTCAAGTGCAACGCAAAGTCACGCGGACATGCACCCTAGTAAGTAGGTACTAGCAAGATAAATGTATGTCATGTAGTCGTCGGGCAATACGCTGTGTGTATCGGGCAATACCTATACTATTTATACGTTATAAGTATGTAACAGACCGACACAAACCTGCTATCTGTTGATTTTTCTACTTATATATTGATTGATATCCATGTTTTATAATTTGGCAAATAATATCTAAAAATACTCCAGGAGTAAGGGCTATTATTTTGATATTTGTGTTTCATTTAGTTAAGTTACGAATGTTGACTGTATAGTAGTAAGTACGTACTGCGGCTGCGGCGCGGCGTACGCCCGCAACAGCACGCACAGCAGCAGGCACAGCACGGGCGCGCACTTGAGCGCGGCGGCGCAGGCCGAGGGTGCGCCGCCGCCCGCCACGAAGTACACGCACACCGTCTTGAAGAACGCCACCAGCCTCCCGCCGCCCACGTGGCCCACCGCCTTCTTCTGCGTATCGACACAAGCACTTAGAAGTTACAAGTTAACCATCATTCTGTGGCATTAATATGTAGCTAGTAGGTTACACGCGCATATGATCTTAGTTTCATTAGCTTAACAATTTTAGAGATGGTAAAAACAAAAACATTTTCGAGACAATCAATTGTCAATTGAACTGTTCAAGTTCGAACATCGGCTAGAAACGCGTATAATAGGTCCGCGTTTCTAAACCCAGTGTCAATCGCACGATTAAATAGATCCGAACCAAGCACCGAGAAAACACTACCAATTAAATAACTGCTTACGGCGAGCTTGCCCATGAGAATAACATATACAAATTGACGAATTTTACTATGGTTTCGGTCCTTTCATATCGAAATCGATTAACATTTCGCGCAGAGATAGTGAAGCCGTTAACCGTTATAGTGAGCCAGCTATTTGTCCAATTATTTATTATGTCGGGAACTTTTAAGTAGCGTATAGCGTTACAGCGACACAGCGTCTGACTCGCAATCACATACGTTTACGTATACGCGACGGTTGTGGGTTCGATTTCCAAGAGGGCAAATGTATATAAAAATATATTTCCTCGCTTTGGTTGTAGGACAAAGTGCGGCGTCGACTTCCGCTACTCAATACGTAATATCTCAAAATTTATCAGAAAGTGGCGAACGGAGTGTCTTAACACCAGGTTCCTGCTACAAGTGGAAAATAGCAACATTTTTTCAAATGATCATTATACGCATATGGTTTTATAAATAGCTTCGGAGGTCCCCTGCGGACTGTGAGTCGCGAGTGGAGCAGTGACTGTGAGCGTCCGCATCCGCATTATGGATGAATATATTACCTACAAGCTATGATTACGATTGAACAGCGGTCGAAACTCGGAGGGCGGTGGCTCGAGCGCCGGCCGCTCGCTATTCGCATGCCAATGAGAATATTTTCATCAAAAAAACTCATACTTTTTACTTACTAATAAGATTTCAAAAAATACGAAAATTAAATAAGAAACGCATAATATAAGCATAATAAATTTTAATATATTTAATTTTAGTCCAAAAGGGGGTTTGATATGCTCTCTTTGTCTTATAACATCCTACTTATGTAATTTCAAATAAAAATTTCAAATTAAAGTAAATTATTTATTTATATTGTAGTAATAAATAACTATTATAAGATAGATAGAGAGAAATAATATTTCGATTTAAAAGATACGTACCAAGTCACTGGAAGATATCATGTTTACAAAGCACAATGTTGTTGTTGTGAAAGCAATTACTGCGCACGCAAATTATACTAACGATTAACGAATGCTGCTGGCTGCTGCCTGCCTCCTTGTGACTACGCTGTAAAGCTTTTCTTGTAAATAATAATAATCTACCTAAGTGGCGGCCAGTCGCTACGACCTACGCATACCGAGAATGTAAACAAATAAATATCAATAACACAACAACATCGACTCATCACTGAACGGTGAATATTTATTAATAAACGAAAACCTCTCGTTTGTTGTGATTTATAAAACATACTGGGTTGCCATGTGCCATTAGCAGTCAAATTCAATAAAAGAAAACAAATTTAAATTATTAAAGCTGCTGCTAAATAACTAAATAATAATATTTCATTAGTCAGAAAAGAAGACGTACAAAAATATCCTTTCAAATTTTAGTGTTTTATTGCGTAAATTGTAAATTATAATATATTTACAATTCATTCCAAATATTAATTATATTCGTTACATATACATTTTACAATTTCCATTATGAACAAATACCGCAAATAGTGATATGTGTGACTCTCGATATTACTTATATGTTATGTACACTTGTTTATATTAAATAATGTACTATTAAATGGCTCGCGAAAATTTCAGAGTCTGCGGCAGTAATTCATTTTTATTGATGACAAGAGATAGTTCAAACTTCAAACTTCAATTTGTGAAATTTTGACAATTGATACACGATACGTTTTAAATTTTGTCATTTCTATTTTCTTGTCATACAGATTAGGACTGCTTAATTCAAGACTTTTTTTTTACAAATATCGAAATCGTAGAAAGATAAAATGCCGAAGAAAAAAACAGGACAACGTAAAAAAGCGGAGAAACAGAAACAACGTCAAAAAGAAATCCGCAATGCAAGGGAACACGTTGATCTAGCTCAACACCCTTGTAATATGCCCATGGAATGCGATAAATGTCAAAAGTAAACATTATTTTTTTAAAGTATTAACTTAAACACACTTTTACTTATAAAATGGTACATAGAAATTTATTTGTATCAAAATAAAAGTTAATGATGAACAAGACATGTGTCTTGTTCTAAAAATTGAAATTTATTTCATTACAGAAAACAAAAGAGCCGTGCGTTTTGCTACTTCTGTTCTGCTGTGCAGAGATTGCCAGCATGTGCTCAGTGTGGGAAAGTTAAATGTATGCTTAAGTCTGGTGACTGTGTGGTTCGACATGCTGGAGTTTTCACCACTGGACTAGGGATGGTGGTAAGAATGAATTTGATGATGTCTTATGTAAATATCATGACTATTGCTTTTCCTGTGTATAACAGGATAACCTGATTAAAAACATCTGTTCTATGCTTCCTGTCTTTCTAGACAATCTGTGTTCTAGACAATCTGTGTTATTATTTTTTTTCTGTTATTTTAAGAGTTGAATGAAAACTGAACCGTCAAATAAACAAACAATTGCAAATATTAATTTGTAAACTTTTATAAATTATTATTTTAATTTATTTTTTGTATGTAGTTCAATGCAATAGAATAAATAGCACTTGACCAATACCTATTTATTTTGATTAATTATAATTTGCAAATGACTCTCTATGGGAATATAATGTTATAAATCATACATATAAATGTAGAACTAAAACCACAACGATTTTAGAATAATTTAGTTAAAAATTCTTTCATGTGTGTATAGTTATTCACACTAAGGTGCAAGACACATTTTTTAAAATATTTTTTACATCTGTTAGTCCATACCCGTGTATTGAGGACGAGGGTCCAGAATAATTAAACTGATATCTATGAAACTTTACTGAAAGACAGAGGATGTTATAAAGGAACCAACATAATTGTCCTTTCTGCTTGTTCATAAAGACTTTTATATACATTTTACTTAGACAAAGGATAGAATAGAATATTTATATGTATATACTATTAGATGAATTCAGTAAAAGGCACTTATTTGTAGATCTCATTATATTTATTTTCTCCATTACCTGCAGTTAAATAAAGGACTTATCTACTTGTAGCACTTTGGTGGGTCACATAGTACAGTGTAGCGAATATTGCACCTGTAGGTCAGTTGACTTTTATACTAGCTTGCAGACCCTACTTCTGTCAGTCGTCATAAATTTATCTACCTTATAATACATAATACATTAGAGTGCATCCAAGATCAAGTGAGCAAAGCTACATACAGGTTGCTAGTATAATATAGATATAAATCTTAATGTAGCACAAAATAAAAATATATCTTAATGTAATATATTTCATTAACATATTTATTTTGTGTTATAACTCAACTTGTAAGATAGTAATAATAAAGTGTGTTATTCTTTTCCAACAGGGAGCAATCTGTGACTTCTGTGAAGCATGGGTGTGCCATGGCCGCAAGTGCCTCACCTCACACGCCTGCACCTGTCCTCTGGCTGATGCAGTCTGCTTAGAGTGTGAACGAGGTCAGTTGCAATAGTACTTTAACTAAATTTTTAAAAAATATTTAAATGACTATTATATTACATTACATTTAATAAAAATATATATTGTAATGATGGTATACAAACTATTTTTTTAAATTTCTAATTTCTGCACATTCTCAGAGCATTTTGTATAACTTCAAAATGACAATAAGTAAAAAATATAAAAAAATGTTATAGGAGTTTGGGAACATGGTGGCCGAGTCTTCCGTTGCTGTTTCTGTCAAGGATTTCTCTGTGAAGATGACCAATTTGAGCACCAAGCCTCTTGTCAAGTGCTGGAATCAGAAACATACAAATGTAAGTACTCTGTGTGTGTGTCTCACACATATAGTACTGTTAAAATAATAAAATAAAAGAAAAAAATATAAACATGTCTGCAAATCAGACAAAAATTGCTTTAAATTTTTATTAATACTAATAGTAATCAGCATATATAACTATAACATTTTCATCAAGTGCTGGCCCTGAATGGCTCGAATGTTTTCTAGCTTCTCTTTGAGCTTAAGCCAAATTTGTTTATCAAAGAACACATTCTCCATGAACAATTCAATATGATAAACAAATGGTAATAATAATTGTTCCAGGTCAGTCCTGCAACCGGCTGGGGCAGTACTCGTGCCTGCGCTGCAAGACGTGCTTCTGCGAGGAGCACGTGCGGCGCAAGGGCGCGCTGCGCGGCGTCGCGCGCGGGCCGCCGCCCTGCCCGCGCTGCGGGTACGCCGTGCACGTCACCGCCGACCTCAGCATGTCCACGCGCTCGCACCGCTACGGCCGCCAGGGCGCTGCTGCGCACGACGACCGCTACGACGACGACGACGACGGCGGGGACGCGCCCTACGGCGGCTACGGCGGCTACGGCGGGGGCGGCGCCCTGGAAGGCGGCGACTACTCGTACTCGGAGTCGGACGACGACGACGACGAGGACGACGAGGAGGACGACGAAGAGGATGAAGAGGACGAGGACGAAGGCGAAGACGAAGCGCAGGCTGGTGCCCCTTCTACTAAAACTGCCTCTGTTAGCAAGACATCGTAGAGATAAATCTCCTTTATAGTATAAAAAAGCAACCATATTGTTATAGTTCTCAGTATCCTGATATTAAACTATTTTCTATTTTGTTACCGTTGACAATGTAACAGACAGCAAATATATGTAAATTAATTTCATGGTAACCATTGTAAGTTGGCAACATTTATTAACATAATCATTTAAATACATTTTGGACAGAACTGTTAAAAAGCTAAATTATTACAATAACTTTTCAATATATATTTTGTTTTGATTATATTAGTAACTTGACTCTACCCTATTATTGCTTATTGTATATTTTGAAATATATAAATTTAGGTAAACATTATTTTTCTTTAATTTATCTTAACTTTTTCCTAATACATATATACATATAAAAAAAACATGGCTTAATAAACCTCTATAAATATGTCTGAAAGTTTTTAATTTTCTGTTCTGTTCTGTTCTACGGTAATAGCGTTCCGAACGTGCCAGTTGAGCACAATTCATTTCGCCAATGTCACGTTATTTGGAGAATACACGCAGGAGAATGTACGGTGAAAAAAGAAAATAACCTTTACACAATAATAGAATGCATGTAAAAAAAGATCCAATAAAAAATCCTTCACTTATTTTTTTAATTTTCTTTATATTATTAAAGACATTAGTGTATATAGACATTCATTTTTAAACGATGACATTAGATAATTTTATGTACACACTACATAAGCGTTACTAATTAAAAAATACACTATTAAATTTGCGAAAGGAATGTGAACATAATATGCAAATACTTTCGCATTTATTTAAAGATAAATTCATTTTTGACGTAATAACAATTTCAGAACCATAGATGATATACTAATACATGAATAACACAATATTTATTTTCGGAAAAATGAGGATTTTTTGATGGCAATACTGATCACCCACTATCTATTTGTAATGTACGAGTTGAATGACAGTAGTCTATACTCTATACTCTGTAGTATTTTACATATCAGTTGCTTAGACTGTTTGTCTCTATCAATAGAATGGTGATCGTTTTTTGATGTTTTTACTATACACACATCCAATTGTAAGTCTAGCAGTGTAATTTATATATGAATAATATTCCGTCCATGTGAAGTGAGATCGGAGCGCGATGATTTCGGAGGGTCGGTGAAAGTGTAGTTAGTGCGAGCAGCCGAGGTGGGTGAGGATGGGCGTGGGCCTGCAGCCGCTTGAGTTCACCGAGTGCCTGGCGGACAGCCCGCACTTCCGCGACAACCTCCAGCGGCACGAGAAGGAGCTCGAGCGCACCAGCCAGCAGATCAAGAGGCTCGTCAAGGAGGTCAAGGATGTCGTGCAGGCCGCCAAACGTAAGCGACTCAGACGTAGTTCACTAGTCAATATTTAAAAAAAGAACTATACTTGTTTTTTTTTTTATATAAAAGATTCCTATATTTGCTTTGTGTACATCAATCCAAATATGGTGACATTCACTATTGTTTTAACTAATATGACCAATACCAGATTTTTATACATACATCAATTGTATTATGTAAAATATAGATGTAAAACATAGGTTATAATATAACATAAGTTCACATTTAAATAATAGAATGAAATTGAAAGTACTGTCAAGACCTTTACAAGAGCACTAGCTGACAAGTGCCTGCCCTTGATGACTCTGGATGATATAACCTTGTGGCATAATTGAAAGTATTGTTCACATTATATTGTGTTAGTAAATAGTTTATTGTTAGAGTTGTTACACATAGACAGACATTTGTGTTAAATAAATAAATACATGGCTTATCAGGTCCTAATATTAGTAAACATGAGTAGTAATTATTATTTATTAGGAATTTCTAAAAATACTTTAATTTTAAAATTTTCATAAATAAGGTTTATTAATAAGATTTTGACCTAAATTATTTACATATATAATAATGGTTGTGCATGTCAATGACTTTCTCCATAAATTCTCACAGCGATCAACACTTGTTTTATACTGTTGATAAGAGAATTCAATAAACACTGCCATACATTACTAATTTAACAGGAAAATATTCCACTCACTAAGTGGTAATAATACATCCTTTTATTGAATTAAAGCACCCATTTATGCTTCTACTTCTGAATGAACTATATGACCATTTGAAGAGTTAAAGATTTATTTTAAGTTGTTATTGACTAAAATAATTAAGTGCCTGTCATATTTAAAAACTACAAATTTATGTCATATTATGGAAGTAAATAATAAAATAGATTTAAAATATTTAGAAACAATATTATAATTCTAATATTACTTATTTGTTTATGTGTAAGCTGAGTAAGCTGAGTCAGTGCAGTTGGTCATCCTTTGCCATAACTGCCTCCAACACATACACTAAAATCAATTATTATAGTGATCTTTATGGTTATTCATTTAGGCATATTATTTGCATATTGTCAACACACTAGGGCTGTTGATAATATGCATATATGCTATGTAACTTATTTCTTATAAGGTAATTGGAATTTTAATTGTATACAAAAACTTTTGAATATATTAATAGACATGTACAACACACACTTAAACCTGATAGTTGGTTTAGTGTTTAATACCACATAGTTGGAATCACACTGGTTCAATGCTTGAATATCTAACATTCATTTAATTTTTCTTCACTCTACTATATCTTTGCCCTAATATCTGAGACTCACCTTAATGACAAAAAAATATTTAAGATGAATAACAATTCCGTATATTGCACCAATCACCCTGACACCACATCACATGGAGACTAACATTAGACACCATCTACACAGTGAGTTTCAGGAGGACTGGATGCAGGCCACTACTATCACTATAGATGAAAGTATAAGCCCTATTAATTACAAAATTATATCAAACAAACAAGATACTGAAAAGTTATTGAATTACATGCACTGCCTTTTTATTTAAAAAATCAATGTTTGTTATATTTTATATATAAATATACTTTTCAAAACACTTTTGAATGTACATAAAGTTGCCAGTTTCTGAAATAATAAGTAAAATTATTTCTCATCATAAACCTTTGGGAACTATATTCATTTGTTTAGTTTAAATTACTTTAATTAAATTAAATTAGCCTTTATTCAGATTATAAATTATCTGTTTGCCCTTTGGCAAAGACCTCCCCGAACTCTCTCCATTTGCACCATCCATGGCTGTCCTGGTCCACAACCTGCCAGCCAAAGCTTTAATATCATCTGCCCAGCGCTTGGATGGTCTGCCTCACTTTCGTTGTTTGTTTTGTCTCTAGGTTACCAATGGGTGATTTTGTTGCTCCGCTTTCTTATGCCTCCAATTGTGTGACCTCTCCATCTCCACTTCAGATTCTTTATTGTTGTTATAACATCTTTTAGTTTAGTTTGTTTTTTAATACTTGTTATTTTTATTTTATCAGATAGTTTTATTCCCAACACACTCCTCTGCATACTATTTTGACAAACCTCTAATTTTCTGGTATGGTCTTTGGTGAGGGCCCATGTTTGACATCCATATGTGAGTACTGGTAGAATACAAGTATCGAAGTTTTTATTTGACAGCCATTTTTATGTCTGAGTTTTTGAATATCTCCTGCAGGCTCCAAAATCTGTTCCAACCATATCCTATTCGTCTGTCGATCTCTTTTGTTATTATGTCTTTTGAAGAGATTATTTGTCCCAGATAAACATATTCACTGACATTTTCTATGAGTTTGTTTTTAATGTATATCTCTTTATTTTTATTTTTTTTTAGCTTCACGCTTTATCCCGCACATGGCAGGGTAGGCAGAGGGAACTGTATGAACTATATGAACCTAGTGCTAAGACACTCCGTTGCTTAGTCCCTGCTTTCTCCGTCCCCTCTTTCCGCCTTTTTTTTCGAGGCATTGCGTGTTGGATGGCGAAACCCAACGCCGCGCTTTGCCTAGTTTGCCAGAGCGAAGAAAATGGAAATAGAAAAATCCATCTTCTCCGACTGGGGATTGAACCCAGAAACCGTCGCGTTACCGGCAGACGTTGCGCCTCTGCGCCACGACGGTCCTCTATATATCTCTATTTCATGTTCCTTACTGGCCATAATTTTAATTTTTTCTAAGTTCATGCTTAGTCCCACTTTACAGCTTTCTCTATCAAGCTCTTCAATCATTATCTGAAGATGACCTTCAACACATGAGTTTTTTTGAAAGAAAATATTACAAGGTCATCTGTGAATCTTAGATGAGATAGATGTTCTTTGTTGACCTTTATTCCTTTCTGTTCCCAATTCAGCTGCCTAAATACCTCTTCTAACACAGCTGTAAATAGTTTTAGAGATAATGGGTCTCCTTGTTGTGTGCCTCTTTCTAGTTTAATTTCACATCTATCTCTCTCTAGTTTAATCTTAGCTGTACTATTCATGTAAATATTTTTTAGTATTCTAATGTACTTTGTGTCAACTCTCTGATTCTTTAGTGCCCGCCATATGCTTTCATATTATATTCCTTAGTTTTTTCAAAGAATTTTTTGACTATATGTATGTGATCTGGAGTTGAATAGCCACTTCTAAACCCTGCCTGTTTTATTGGTTGGTTTTCCTCTAAATTTTTTGTTATCCTGTTCAAAAGTTCTTTGGCGAAGACTTTATATATGCTCGACATTAGACTTCTAGGCTTGTAATTATTTATATTTGCTTTGTCCCCTTTTTTGTGTAACAGTACATGAATATGTCAGTAAGTATAGATGTAATAAGGTGTTTATTTTCGATTAACAATTCATTATTAATCCCATCTGCTCCTGGGGCTTTGCTTTTTTTCTGAGTTTGGATGGCCCATTCTACTTCTGCGCGTTTTACATCTGGCACGTCTTCTGTCCCTTACAAATCTGTTTTCATTATGTCTGTGTCTGAGTAGAGGTCTCGGAAAAAATCCGTGGCAATTGATAAAATGTTTTCTCTTTTTATTCCACTTTTTGACTTTTGTTCTGCATCTTTGGTATCCAATCTTTTTTTTCCGTCAATTGCTTGATTGCTTTTTAGTGCCTCTTGTTTTTTGAATACACATTTCCAAAGTTTCTAATCTGTTTCTTTCTGTCTTTTCTTATTCTATGCAGTATTTGTAATCAGAAAAGCTCTAGTATCCATTAAGATTCGAGTGTTTGCGATATCCATTTTATTTTATATTCTTTAACTTGCTTGTTTTTCGTTTTTGTTATGAGTTCCTCGAACTTGCAGTATTTGTATTTTACACTTAGCTTAGTGATATTTGCTGTGAAATAAATTAGTCTTTCCTCTGTCAACTTTATCCTATTAGATGTTTTTGTTAGATGTTTTGCTTTAAATGGTCTAATACTTTTCAATTTTGAAAGGTTTATTTTGGCTCTAACTATTCTGTGGTTACTATTGAAGTTGAGGGCTTTAACTACCCTACAATCTTGGAAAGCATTATTTTATTAGTTAATATATAGTCAGTTTCGTTTTTGAACTTATTATTCGGGGATATCCATGTCCACCTGTTCACATGTCCACTTTTCTTTGTTTTTGTATTCACTGTTTAATATTTTTAAATTGTTTTCATAAGCCAATTGGATAAGCTTTTCGCTGTTGCAAGTTCTCTTCCCTGAATAATAAGGACCCAGTATTGCCCATTCTCCTTCTCTTCTATGCCCTTCTTGCGTTAAAGTCCTCCATTATAATAAGGTTATTCTTTGTGTGGTCTCCTACAGCCTCACATAGATTTGAATAGAAGGAATCTATCTCAGTATTGCTTGCTTATTCTGTTGGTGAGTGTATATCTGAATTATTGACCATATGATGTTTTTAGGCGGAAATCTTATACTTAATATGGCTATGCGGTCAGATATGGCAATAAATTCAACAATATTCTCTCGAAGTTCTTTCTTTATCAAAAATCCTACGCCATATTGGCCAGGTGTAGATACTTTGTATTAAAAGATAAAATCGCCGTGGTCTTCTATAGCTTCACCTTGACGTCTTAGTTCACTTAATTCTAGTATTGGTTAGTTTTGTTTCTCTCACTTGTTTAGTGATAATGCGTAAGTAGCAGCTTGTATTGAGCATGTAACTTTTTTATGACAGTAAAATAAATCATTATTAAAAAACGATTGAGGAAATATCCTTCAGGTAGCAAATATATATACATGACAAATATATCATTATGTTGTGTTTAGTATCTATTAAATTTTGACGAGCTTGTGTTCTTTATCAGATAGGACATGGTTATCTTCACATTTTCTAATCGTAGCCACACATTCAACACATGCCTTCTTCATTTATAAAGTTATCGAATCACACATTATTGAAGGACATGTTTCATAACAATATTTTACGCCACTGTTCACTGTGGCGCATGTACAGTCGCTGACGGTACGGGAAAAGAGAACACACGATGTAAGCAGGTTCGATTCAGAAGATAAAAAATGAATATTTGATTTAATTAGAATACTGTTTAAAATATTGAATTTTTTTTAGTTGAACTATCTATATTAAATAAATTGCTACCGTTATTAGTATCGTGTAAAAAAGAAAAGGTCCAGGACGTACATTTTTCATATGTTTTGCGAGATAGTCTTTGTGTCAGATTTCAAAGTCATATATTATTAGGCAAGTATTAGGTATCGTTGGATATTTGTGATAAGCTACGTGAAATAAATGGGTAGTGTTGAGTACTATACATAGGGCGTTGCGGTATTTGAGTGTACACTGTTCATCTGTTATCTACTCTTTACGACGAAACGTCATAACGTCTAAACGTCATGTTTTTTAAATATTTTTGTTATAAACAAAAATAATGACATTCTCTCTTTGAAATGATCACTCTCGTCAATGATCTTGGGGTAGCGAAGACTTATGAGAAACCTACAGAAATGCTAATGACATAAATATGTATGTATATTTCTGTTTATGTGTCTCTTTATTTGCTATTCAAATAAAGAGACACATAAATACTACGTCAATGCGCTGTGATTGTACTGGGCACGCTGTGGTGGTGTGGTGTGTCGGCAGGTCTGGGCGCGGCGCAGCTGGCGCTGGCGACCAGCATGGAGCAGTTCGAGTTTGCGTGCATCGGCGCCTCGCAGACGGAGGACGAGCGTGTCATCGGCCGCTCTCTGCAACACTTCGCGCAGCTCATACGCACCATCGAGGACGAGCGAGACCGCATGGTGCGTACCGCGGACCTTACTAAGCTTAACAAACAGGGCAATTCGATATTATGTTATATCATTTACAATTTGTTTGTGTCGTAACTCGTAAGTTGGTGTACTCGAGCCTCTCTCACCGCTCTCATTGGACGGCGCCGGCGGCGATCGGCGGCGACGACGCAGTCTTTAAAGACATTCAAGTTACTATTTTTTAGTTTTGTTAGCTCTTAGTAGTTACCCAACACGGTCATCTCGCTAGCCTTTGTGATTTTTATGTTCGTCACATGTTGCGACATAGTTGAACTTAATAGGTTTATCACTGCTTCATATAAGCAGTGAAAGCTGCAATTAAAAGTGGAGTCGTCCAGTGACTGCCCGGTTATGATAATTGTCACCCAGCACCTGCTGCTTGTTTTCGTGGTCGGAGATCGGTACTCGTAGATACGGATACTACGGAAAAACATTTGCTATTTTACTATGTATATTATTATATTTATTAAGGCAGCGGTTCGCCAAATTGTATTATTTGTTGTTATTATAGCATATAGACAATTTAAAGCTGCGCTGTTTGACATGATATTGGCAACCTGTCGACTGCGGCATCGGTACTGTGTCGTTAGAGAGTGACAGTAGTTCGTGACCGATAGGAGGGAGGTTTACTAGGAGCGGGTCACCTTGTGGCGGCGGCCTTCGGTTATGCTTTCCTATCGCGAGCCACTTTTACTTTCGCTGCGAGCGCACGCGCCGCGCGCCGCCTCCTGCATGTTGACGAGGTAATGGACGAGGTGTCGTACGCTAGGCACGTCCGCGGCGCCCCGGCGTTTACGCACTACGCGACCTAACTCAATATACTACTCAACAAATCAGTATACTAAAATATGTACTTCCTCTTTGACAGTAAACGTGAATTTCGTTGACGTCACAGTCTATTCACAATGTCCATTCTTTGAATTTTTAAAGTTAAGACACTAACGCTTCTCCATAAATGTACGCTTAAAAACTTACACACTGCATCAAAAATTTATTAGTCGGCGTACAATATGATAGATATGTTTTACGTATGAGGGTCCATCGTTTCAACAAATAACATTGTTTACAGTTCTTGTTAAATATAAGTAACCTTGTTATGGCGAGACAAGCGCCTGTCATGTATGTGGGCCGCTTAAAGTCTATCTAATATATAAATATGTATCTTCGATGTCTATTCTTTGCTATTTTGGACTTAACGATTCTACATATATTTGAATATATGGGAAATATAGGAATACTCGTGTTGTAAACTCGATGAGTAATCAAGTTTGATCTCTATGTGAGAATGGCTTTTAGTAACGTTTGTTTAAATGTCTAAAATGCAAAATGGACAGCCGACCATACCGCCGTCCGCTACGCACGCCTGTCAACAGCCTACACGCATACGCCTACACTCTACTGCACAGATCCTGCGTCTGCCAATTTCCGTATGATTAAATGTAATAGGTGAAGTGTAAAAATATACATTAGAAATCCTCTTAATAAACGTCGGCTCATTTCAAATATCCTATACGATTCATAGAGATTTTTATAATATTTGTTGATGCGATAGTCTTAAGGACGGTTACACAACAACATGTAATCCTTTTTTTTTGTAAGTACCTATAATAACCACACTGGGTTTTTTCACTTTAAACTCAGTGTACTAGGAAGTTGGCATCTGCAACCAGTACGGATTAGCGCTACCGTTGCATAACGTGGCCGAGTCGGCGTGAGGACGTGTCGACGTGACGCGTACGCTCAGGAATGCCTTATCGCCTCATTAGCACGAGCATAACAAATAAACACATTTACCATATCTAATATTTCGTCGATATTGACATCAAACAATTACTTACATATCATTTTATAATAATAATATAAAGTATGGTTATAATTGAATTTTGTGCATATATGTAAGTGTATGAGTTCGAATTTGAACTAAAGTTTATACTTTAATTGATGAATGGCGTATAGTTATAGATAAAATAAATGACCTTGGTGGTAAACATAGTTAAAAAGACATAAAACGCAGCGTCATCCTCCAAGACTTTTGCTTTCGGATAAGACTTATTCACCTTCTTCGCACAAAGACTACAGGGTCGGCTACGGTCGGTACGCAAACCTTTGAATAAAGCCAAAAGAATGGAGGATTTAAAACTATATATTATGCTCTATGGCTATTTTATGTAATGCAATAACTGAGGTTCTGTTCTTTGCATCACAAATTGACGTCGTTTGATTTTTTCTGTGGACCTAAAGACACAAATTTATAAATTAAATGAAATTTAGGAAAAAACGTTATCTCTAAATAGCTTTAGCTTGTAAGGGACCATGACCTAGATATTTGCTCATGCTAATGCTCTGGACAGAGAGAGAAGACATTTTTTATGAATTCCGTTTTTTCCTTGTTAGGTGCGGGTTCAAAAAGAAGTTTAAATCATAAAATAGATATTTTTATAGCTTCACGCTACAACCCGCACACTACCACAAACTTAAGGAAAGCATTGTGAGTGGAGTGGCAAAACTAAATGCCGCATTGTTTACTTTGTTACCAGAAATAAAATCTCTCTCTTCCAGTGAGAATCGAACAAAAATCGGTCAAGTCTATACTGTCAATCAAGAGGCAAACGCTGTTCCTTTGCGTTGCAACGACACCCAATTAATTAAAGTGTTTTATACAAAATTAAAATTAAAATATTTATTACGAATATAATGAAAGACACAATTTCTTTATTTCTGTCGTTACAGGTGGGGCGCGCGCACGAGCAGATCATCCAGCCGTTAGAGCGGTTTCGCAAAGAGCACATCGGCGCCGTCAAGGTACTTCGTTCAGAATGTATTAGTTTTACAAACTAGTATATTAGCTTTAGATCTGCAATTATACCTGAATACTAATAAATCTAATTTCTTTTTTCAGGAGGGCAAGAAGAAATTTGATAAAAAAACAGCGAAGTTTTGCCAGAGCCAGGAACGAACGCTATCGTTGTCCACAAAAAAGCCCGAGGCGGTGTTCCAAGAGGTAAGCTCGAGTCGTTCGAAGCGGCGCGAGGTGGTCCGAGCAGGCGTCGTGAGTAACGTTGCGTGCGTGTGTGTGTCAGGCGGACGCGGCGATGGACATGGCGGAGCGCGACTTCTGCCAGGCGTCGCTGGAGTACGTGTTCCAGCTGCAGGCGGTGCAGGAGCGCAAGAAGTTCGAGCTGGTGGAGACGCTGCTGGGCTTCGTGTTCGGCTGGTGGACCTTCCACCACACCGCGCACGACGTGCACGCCGACGCAGAGCCGCTCGTGCGCGACCTGCAGCTGCGCATACAGCGGGTACACCCCCTCCCCCCGTCCCCCACACGCGACACTCGCGACACTCGCGACACTCGCACTGACCACGCGTTGTGCTCGTAGGGCGCGCCGGCGGCGGCGCTCTGCGGAGAGGGGCGTCGGACGCAGGCGGCCGCAGGTGCGCGCACGCTCGCTTGCCGCCGCAGCCTTTGTACTATACTACTAACAACCTTTGTGTTTTTGTTTCCAATAATATTATTGAGTTATTCTTATTAATTCACGAATTTTGTGGTATTGCGTTTCATAATTTTTAGCACTGCTCCATGTTCTAGTAACATTGTAGGAAGTTTCACTCACGAATGTTATGGTTTTGCGTGTGAGCGTTCCTTAACGCATGTTGTGTGCGTTTGATGCCGCGTGTGTGTGTGTGTGTGTGTGTGTGTAAGAGTGTGCGTGTGCGCGCGTGTGTGTATGTGTGACACCAAGTTACGGGGCCTTTTTATTGCAGACAAGAAGCAATTTTGAAGAAACAAGTAAACAAACCGAGTCGCTCATGAAGAAAATGATGGAAGTGAGGCAAATGGTGAGTGATGGCCTGCGTACTTGATTGTATGTTTGCTTACAACACATACACATTACATTACATTACATATATTAACAATCTTTTTTCCACAGACTAAGGAGGAGGAGGGAGCAGAAGACGGGGGAGTATCTCGGGCCGGCTACCTATTTTTGATGGAAAAAAGTATGGATCTATTCATGTCTAACATCATCTTTATTATAGATTAATCGAGATTTTATCGTAAGTATTGTATTCACACGATTCACAGAGGCGTTCGGAACGACGTGGAGCAAACAGTATTGTACCTACGAGAAGGAATCACACACACTGTCATTGATGCCATACAATCAGATCAACGTGAAGACGGTGAGTGGAGAGATGCGGAGAGCGGAGTGTCTTAGCGCTCTGTGTAGCACAGGTGTCTGTATGGATGTGTATATATGTGCGTGCAGGCGGGCGCCGCCGAGAGCGTGGCGGTGCGCGGCGCGCGCGCCCTCAGCGACGCCGAGCGGCGCTTCTGCTGGGACGCGCTGCCCGCCGAGCGCGAGCGGCCGCCGCTCACGCTGCAGGCGCTCGGGGAGCGCGACCGCGCCGCCTGGCTGCGCGCGCTGGACCGCGCCGCCGCCGCCGCGCCGCCCGCCGCGCCCGCCGCCCTCGCCGCCCTCGCCGCGCCCGACGCCTGGCCGCTCGACGACGCCGGGTTCGCCTTCGTGCGCCGCGTCGTGGCCGAGCTGGAGGCGCGCGGGCTCGAGGAGCAGGGCCTGTACCGCGTGGCCGGCGTCGCCTCCAAGGTGGCGCGCCTCGTGGCGCTGGCGCGCGAGCGCCGCCTGCCTGCCGCGCTGCGCGACCCGCTCGAGTGGGAGAGCCGCACGCTCACGTCCGCGCTCAAGAGCTACCTGCGCGCGCTGCCCGAGCCGCTGCTGACGCGGCGCCTGCACCGGCCCTTCCTGCGGGCGGCGCAGAGCGCGCGCGCCGAGCGCCGCGCCGAGCTGCACGCGCTGGTGCGCGCGCTGCCGCCGCGCAACCGCGACATGCTGCGCCTCGTGCTGGCGCACCTGACGCGCGTGGCGGCGCTCAGCGACCGCAACCTCATGACGGCCTCCAACCTGGCCGTGTGCTTCGGGCCCACGCTGCTGCGCGCCGAGCGCGAGACCGTCGCCTCCATCCTCGAGCTCAAGTTCTACAACGTGCTGGTGGAGGCGCTGCTCGAGGACTTCGACCTGGTGTTCGCGGAGGAGCCGCCGCCCGCCCCGGCGCCCGCCCTGCCCGCGCCGCCCGCCCTGGCCGCGCCGCCCGCCCTGGCCGCGCCGCCGCCCGCGCCGCCCGCCCTCAACGGCATGCCTGGGTGAGTACCGACACAAACACAAACAAATTATATATGAATGATACATACAATTTTGAATTTAATACAGTCGCCCGACTGTATTAAATGTGTGTGTTCTTTTTTTATTTAACATTATGATAGAATTTTTTAATGTTACACTAGAAATTTATAGAATTTGAGTGAGATTTTGTAGAAATTTCTATAAAAAAATTAAAAATGATTTTATATGAAATTTTGTGGGTAACAGTAAACTTTATCGTGACGGTGTACTTCGCACACAGTGGAGTTAATTCAAGAAACCTAAAGTTAGAACACTTTGTTCTCCACTAGCTGCGCGTGCGCTTTTTGTTTCGTTTCCAGATCAAAAAAACAAAATCAGGGATGACTCTTCTCCTGTGGGAATAGAACCTGCAATAGCTGTGTTTGCAGGCAGACGATATGATCTCTGCACTGCGACAGTCCTCAGTAAATATTTTAACGTAGACTTTTATGTAACAAAAATCCTTTATAAATTCAAATAGTTTGCTTAGAGAGCTGGCGTGAAGATATGAGATCGAGGTAAACAATCGAACACTGGATTTGTCTCAAGTGAAATTGTATATTTTTTCTAAATTATTAATTCTAATTACAAAATGTGTAATGACTTTGATGTAATATATATACACATACTTTTGTTATGACGTCATATGCACATAAATATATGCATAATATGTTGGACGATACGGGGCAAACGCACATGATTTATGTTAATATAGAAATATTTAATGTTGTTTCAAACTAACAATATTGAAATTTGTTATCATTTTGGAATAAAATGTTCACACACACAATATAGATACCAACCTAGAAATAGAAAAATCGACAGTTAAGGTTATCACTTCCAATATTTAAGTAGATCGTTTCTTTTATTACTAAACTACTTAATAAATTAATATGATTACCTTCTATTTGTCACAATCACGTGAGTGTGGCAACGTCCATTAAATGAAAGAACTTGACATACAAAATAAATTCGTTTTCAATCAATTCAACAGAAGAAAGATGCTAAATAACAAATTTTTGGGAAATCGCGGCAAAATTGAAAATAAGCTCTACATCTTATAAAAGAAAGCTCCACCTACAAAAACTTAACCTAAACAAACAAACAAACCTAAAAATAAAAAAAAAAATATTTTTTTTTTTTCCAAAATATATAGAAAACAGATAATAAATATATTGGAAATATAAAAAATAAATAAATTTGTAGAAAATAAAAGAATTATATACTCAAGTAAACTAAAACCATACAATTCAGAACGAATGTTAACTTGTCCCCGACAAAGGAAAATGATAGAATACTAAGTATGTATATTTTATTATATTTTATTTATGGACTTATCGACACAGTGTTTCCATTAATTTAAAAAATAATTTAACAAATATTGGTGGTAATAACAAGTACTGGTAACACTGGTGAGTACCTAGAAGTCACTTTAAAATAGACAATTATTTGAAAAACTTAAGGACGAAATTAGGTTGTCTACATTGAACGGCAAAGAAGGCAACATTATTTTTACAAATTTTATTATAAATTAAAAAAATAAGAAGCAGAAAAGTGATGCCGACGAATCAAATACTAATTTAAAAGCGAATCGTCTGTGACTTTTTAAGTGATTAGGAAAGATTATTAGATTATTGTTTTGTGTCAGTTTTGTACATGGAATCGTTATTATAATAAACACAGTAAGGAAAATCATAAGCGACATCTTTCCATCAATAATTAATGATTTTGTTTTTAATTTATGCATTACTTTAATTTGTTGTAATATTTTAAAGAAAAGTCTTATAAGATAATATTTTGGTTAAGACAAAAATAAACAGTATCGACGCGTAGCTTTGCAGACCTTATCGGCGATCAAACTATTATTGTGAAATTAGAAAATGACAATGAATGCTGTGAAGTTGACCACAAAATAAATTTAGTAAAAACATTCGAAAATACATACTTGATGGTACGATTGAACTACACAGTAAAATGGATTCATAAACTAATATTCAATTGGTATAAAAAGATTTTCAATTTTTTATGTCGTTACATCGTTTATTGTGAAAATAAAGATATTATTCACTTCTCAATTTTAAAATAATTTAGAATTTAGTATAAGGCATTTATTCTCACTTAACCGACAAATATTGAACAAAATGTATTATTTTAAAAATAAGCTTTACAACGTCGTCGCTGGTACTTGTCACGCACACAAATCGTTACGGGGCTTCACATCGTTTGTTGCGTAGGCGCTAACTGTTTGTTTTTAGTCTGAGATTTTAGAATGTCCCGCTTAAATTGGAAGGTTTCCAAAAATCCTGATTAAAATCTGTGCAAGTTCCCATGAAAACTGACACGCATCGCCATATGCGAGGCCTCGGGCGACATTCCGCTAGTGCAAGTGTGTTCATGTAGCCATACAAAGTGCTGCAACTGGCGCCGCCGCCGCGGACCTGGACAACCTGAAGACAGATTATTGTGTGTCGAAACATTTCAATTAACAAGGTACATTACAAAGCCCCCCCGCACCACGCTCGCACTCGGCGTGCAGGCTGCAGCGTGTCAGGACACAGCGTGTCAGTGCAGCTTGTGTATTAATCGATGTGTGGTATACATACATTACCTGCTGTTTTATTTCAGATTTCAATGTTTTAATGATCTTACTTTCAGAGTTACCTCGATTATGAAAGATACATCTTTTTTAAAAGATATGTTTCGTTAAGTAATGCATCAGACTGACTATTACGCAATTTTACTTAATAATGAGTAGTTAGCTAATTTTAGTATAGTATGCGTCAATATCATTATATATAATTTGTGGAAGCGTTTTAATTATAATTGATGTTCAAATTTGAACAGTTCAGTTGATAACTGATGAAAGAAATCTTACATGTTAAACAATGGAACTTGCTTAAAGTCAGTCTCAAAAATTCTGGCCCTCAAGAAAAAATATTATTAACTAGTAACCCACTAGTATAGGATAGTTTCTATTCCACAGTTAGTGCTTGGCTGCACATAAGCAATAAAGGAAAAAAAGAGGGAAAATGTAATAGTTGCGAATTTTCTGAATAGTAGGTGACACTAATTAATTAAAAGTATTAACAGTCAGCATTTCTTTTAATTTTTTTGACAATGTTTCTAAATTATCTAAAAAAATCTGGCGTATCCAGTCGTCATCTGTTTCTCCGATTATATAATCATTTAACCGATTCGTTGCGGATGGCACGGCTACCGTGCCATCGTTATTTTTTTCGCGTGGCGTTAGACGCGTGAGCCGTGCCATTTTGAAATCGATGAAAACTCCTTCAAATTTAAGTTTAGGGAGATCTACCCAGAACAAAACTATTTTAATTTTTCACGTGAATCAAGCTAGTAGCCTTCGTTTCTGTATATAACATGATTTTAAGGATGACAGGGGTATGAAACCTTTTTGAAACCTAGTATGAAATGAAGCCGTTTTCGCTATTTTATTGCACTTTTCAAGAATAGTTAAAATGATCCAAGGAGATGATTTATATGTAAAATACCTACATACATACACATTTTAGGTACCGTGCAAAGCCAGGGCAGATCACATCTTTTTGCAGTGAAAAATGTTAAATGTTAAAACAGCATTAATTTGCAGATAATGATGAAAAACAAATCACACAACAATTAAAAAACAATGATCATAACTTAACAATATCGCAGCAACCTTTATACCGCACCGCCGCCGTGCACGTGTCTTACCCAATTTCTGTGTTTTCTTTAGATTTCAAATGTGCTGATTGTTCCCAGTCTTCTGAATATGTTTGCGAATTCTTCTCAAATATGTCGTCATCGGAGTCACATTGAGTTTCAATTTCTGTCTCGGGAATGTACTTTCTTTTACGCCGTATTTCTTAAACAATAAATATTTATCATCTATTCAGCAAAATGTTATTTTATACTGACAATAATAATTGTAACCGACTACCTAAGTTTGAGTGTAATTACATGACATGACATTTCTTAATAACTTCATAATCAAACTTGGTAGTTCTTCGTTTGCATAGTTTAAAATACTTGAAATTTCTTTAAAGGAAAATCATAACAACATTTTTAGACCCAAAGGTTTAGCACACCTGTATTTAGAAAGCCACTTACCCGCCATTTCCAAGAATACACTTATTTTTCCACTTTTTATACCTTGAAACAACGTTACTAGCTGTTCTCGTTGGATTTCGAATGTAAACTAACGTTTTTTTAACTTAGAATGGTCAAAACGCTTGTTTTTTTTTTCGCATGGCTGAAGACACAGGAGCCGTGTCATTTAATTGTATGGCGCTTGGCACGGCAGCAGTGTCACGGTATTTTTGTTCGACGCCACAGTTAGAAGTTTGCAAATTAGACATCGCAACGAATCGGTTAATTCAAAATATAAGATGGAGGCAGAGCCGCACTGCACGTGCAGTGCACTTACGAACTGTCAATACAATAAAAAACGCGGCCACGTGTCTCTTCCGCCTCGACGTCCTCGCCCGCGCCTCCGCGCCTCCGCGCCTCCGCGGTACACCTGTAGGTTTTTATACGAATCATGACGACTGAAAGCGCGCGGGCCCCGGCTGCGCGTCGCGCCGGCGCGTACGCCTGTGTTACTTCGACATTTATTTCATGTATCATATTCTAGGTGCGCTGTTCATCAAAAGAAGAAAACAGAATCCTCAAAAGATGACTGTTTTGTTCAGCTACATTTCTACCAAGCTTATTTTCCGCCACATTTTACAGTATTTATTCACTATTCCCTGATTTTTAAATTATTTTAATATCTTATGTATATCTCATATATTGAGCGCATTAACAAGAATATAGATTTGTCAATTTGCACGTTGCACCTACAACGAATGGTATTTTATATTCATTAAAAGCATTTTGTTTTTAATTATAATTTAATTGAACATAGCGTAGGATTTTATTTTAAGTATTAATATGTCACACGAGATCAAAAACACATCACGTTACTACAAAGTCAACAACTTGGTATTTAAAAGCTACATTATGTATGTGGTTGCGCCGGTGAGACGCGCACACGTCGTCCGACACGCGCAATCAGGTGTGCATAATGACAGTACATCTGCCGATGCAGTCCCCTGTGCTCCCCCCCCCCTCACTTCTCCCCGCGTCCCTCGCAACCCTTCAAAACACTGCCTTGCATTTAAAGACACGTTCAGTACTTTTTATAAATATTATTATAATTTTTATTTATATCTATATCTCATAAAACATGGAAGATAGTTTTTCTTGACAGCTTGTGGAGGAACTAGATTAAATTAAAATCAAACTATTCGAACATAAAATATATATTTATCTTCTTAGTAGAAGCAATCAAATAATACGAGGCTTTATGTTTAATTTAGCCCGCGTGTTTCCCTTGGACCATTACGAAATTTGGTAGTGAACTGACTACTTATTAACCAAACAAATGAAAGATTTGGCAAAAAAAAAAGGAATCAGGCAAAAAACATCACAATCATGCTGCTCGTACTTAATTTTTTTACTATATATTAATATTCATTCACGTTAAGTTTGTTATCTTTTAGAAATCGTACCTTGTAATTGTGTCGTAAATTTAAAAAATATCGATATTATATTCTATGGATTCGATTTTTTTGGTTCTATGATAACTACCAACAATTTTAAGTGAAACTGAGTTAGTTCCAGAGTAAATCACCTCCAAATGTTTCGTTTTGTTTCAAAACCCGTCATGTCCTTAACAACTTGCTATCTAAACACGTTAAGTCCAGTTCGACCAATTAGATTGCTGCATTTTGACAGGTACACATCATGGTGTGATTGTTTTGGTTAATGATACAAATGAAGAAAATTTTGATTAAGAATGCATACCTCTAGAGGAGGCCCAGAATTTTGTTTAGTTATCGTTAAACTTAATTATTTCGTATAATAATAAGTATATAAAAAATCTAATGTTGAGTACTATGTATGTTTATTACATTTGTTGAGGATTTTATTAAAAATAATTGTTTAAGAAGGTTGGGAATGTAAGTTTTATAACACTGCCGTTTCATTGTCGTTGTAATTTCAAGACAATTATGTGATTGTGTACTGTTTTCATATTGATTCAATTCGTTCAGAAGAGTTTTATTTTTGCTGATTAACTAATATAATACATAACAATAATAATAACATTAATATGTTATTATTTGTTAAAGATTTTGTGATTATATTTCGTACTTTTTACTATAATAACAAATTTAAAATGTTTGGAACATCCTGTAAGTAAACAAAAGTATGAATAAATTGACATCAAAAAGCGCCATATCCATTTCTGCGAGATACAAATGCCGTCAAATTCACATGTTAGTATCAATATCCACTACATCCCTTCTTACTGTAAGGTAAACTGTCATTATTATAATTTGCCATCATATAAACATGGGTTGAGGAATTTGTTGTCTTTAGTAACAAATTTAAACTGTAAACGTAACATATGAGTATCAAAAAAGTTAAATTGTGAAACATCAACCATTATAGATCTGACGCAGTTTTATTTTATGCGCCACAATTGTTCATGACTAGCATGAACTTCTCACGGCACCTTCGCCTCGGTGCGCGAAGTCAGATCGCACTGCATCAATTTATAAAATTCACTATCTTGACTTGTTTCTTGGTTTTCTTAATAAAACCTACTTTGTATAGCAGCTTTGCTTAAGTAAAAGACAAGAATACCGATCTTTACCACCTTTTGCATCGCGTGTCCCGCGCCTCGCACCACCTGCAAACGCGACATGCTGCACTACCGCTCACAACAGCACGCATCCGCCTTGCTTTAAGGAAAGCAGACCAGACTCAAATCCGTATTCAATGAAAGCAATAATTCGCGCCATATTTAAAACATTCGAGCACACTGAAGTTTAGAGATATAATTTCGTATATTTCAAATTCCAGACTAAATTTTGTTTTTTATATATTTTCATCTTAGTTTGTCTGTTTTTGTCCCTTACCTTTGATTTCCTAGTTAATATAAATAATGGAATATCGTCTGGATGAGGCATTCCACAAGAACCTGAAGTATATTAAGGTGCCTTTTATTGTAAAGAGCTTTTCCCTATAATATTGTGGTGCTGTGAGATCCATTTGCTGTCTAGACATTGCACGCATGGTGTTTTAAACACTAAAGCAAAGAGGTACTTACAATTGCTTCGCAATATGTATATTAAAATATTTTATTGTTCCTACTAGTGTAACGAATATTCGCACGTTTTTACACATTTGTATTCGCAAAAGATTTCAGCGTATGGTTAGCGAATAATAAATTTCAGAAAAAAATAATTGACGAGGACAGTAGATACAGTAAACGAAAGTAGCTAACTTAACCTCGTAATCACATTATCAGTCTTCATTATATCTCATGAAACAATTTTTTTAATGCAACAAACAAAATCAATTCTCTCTCTCTAATACTCAGGTGTTTACTGTTATTGTCCAAAGTGTTATTAATAATATACCTATAGTAATATAGTGTTAACAATTGGCGCCATATTTAAAAGAATTACTGAATATTCGCATTCGCGAATGACAAATGTTACTTCGTTACTTGTGTTTTTTTATGAAATTATTACTTTATTGCTGCGAGCACGTACGCTAGCCTGTGTACGTGCGGTGTACGGGTCGGCGCGTCGAGTGCCCTTACAAATATATTTAATTCAAGTTAACTTATAAGACGAGACGTAATTTATGAATAAGTCGAAGATAACGGACCGGCAGCGCGGAGGCTGCGCGTGCGCCAGCTGCTGCTCGCCGGCAAAAAACCTGACAAGGCGCTTTTCAACTTACGACTATTATTAGCTAAAGCGACGAGCCTATTGGGTTTTGTAAGAAGTAGATGAATTCTACGAATTTCGACTTTGTTGTGTTCAATATATGCGAGTACTTTTATGATAACGACGACACGGTTTGTTGTGCAAGTGTGGAATATTATTCAGATATCTCTACCTACAAAGAGGATCTTTATTTGTTATTTAAAGTTTACAAATATTCTGTAAAAACTGTCTTTTGATAGATGTAGAGTAGTGAGGAGCGCGGAAGGTGAAAGCCAAACGACGACCTTGTACATTATGCCGGATGAATAAACCTCACTTTTGGTTTTATTCCATTTCATACAGTTCACTTTATGCGACTATAATATGCGATCGTGGAGAGATTCGATAAATTCTTATAATTCACTTTCATAACAAAAATAAGAGAGGCTTTGAAACTAGACACAACTAAGAGGCGGCTAGGAGGCAGCTGTGTCTCGGAATGCACACCTGTCGCCGTCGCTCATCTCACGACCGCGCAGATAGCAGATGTTGCGCCCCGCCATTCCTCCACCACCCTCCACCACACTACACTACCTGCGACCCGATTGCGATGCGATTGCCCAATTACGATATACACGACTTGTGACGAAAATTTTAATATTAAAGGTTCTTATAAATAGGTAATGAGGTTAATGTAAAAGAGTGCATAAACGTTGATTAGAGATACTTAACACGTTGAATGGAGATTTAAAAGTTCCGTTTAATGTCATTTATTTAGTGATAAAGATTATATAATTACGTCTGTACTGGTAATACCTACAAGTGAACGATTACAAATCAATTTAGTAATCATAATATATCTAAAGTAGATAATTGTTTAATTTGAACAAAAAATATGATTATTATTGCAATAATAAGTGTAATTAACGTTCTCTACTCTTGTTAATTAGTTTAAAGCTTTCAATTAATTTAAATTTAAGTTAATGAAACAACCATCTTAGATGTAATCGTATGAACAAACCTTAGAACAAGATTACAATAAGATTTTTCAACTGTACTGTTTCAATTTATAACGCGTTAAGTTTCTAGTAACCCAGTGTAGCCGCGGTCCGAGTTACGTATGCACAGAAGACATATTTTTAGTTATATTAATTAGTTAGATAGTCAAATTCTCTTTTACGTATGCAATGATTCCTACATAATGTTGCTAAATAAGTGCCTCGTTTAAAAACTATCCATATAAAAGTTCGGGCAAAGATAAAGGCCGTTGATCCCTATTTGCGGGTCGCACTGGACGCGCAATTCGCGGACAATAAATGTGGAATGCAAAATGAAGGCTCGCGAACTGACAAAGGAGTACAGATTAAGAGGCTGCGCCGGCGCACCTGGCGTCCGCGCACGTGCGAGCTCGCATATATACCGCGCCGCCGCCCGCCCGCCGTCAGTCCGCACGCGGCCGCCGAGCCTACAGCGCGTCTCCCTCGTCGTATATTTGCGTGTTGAGTGTCGTGTGTAAACATATTTAGTCACAAGATGATCATCTGCCTTTCTGGATTTGTGATTGCTGGGTTGGTACTCGTTTTATCGAGATAGATTTTTAATCTTTCAAGTCAAAAGACTAATATTCTCCATTTGTGATAAATTTGTTGAGATTAAGAATACTAACTTTTGTTACGTTATTTTTTTATTAATATTTTACTTTAGGTTCATACAATTAAAATGATCTATTTGTGTGTGTTGCATTCCTTCACATACCTATGTAACGTAACCTCTAACTACACTCAATATTTGTATACACAACAATTAATTTATTTATGTACACTTTCAATTCGGAACTGTTGCTGGCTATCTGTGAGTGAGACGTCTACCCGCTCACCGTGTAGTGGCTGATGTGGATACTCTATAAGATTGATATGATGTAGATATGTATATCGTGGAGTGAAAATGAACTACTCTAACCTTCAATTATTACTTGTTACAGGACCTCGCCAGTCTCAGTGCCCATAACCTCAAGGAACGATATTGTAAGTACTTTTACTCAACAACATTTTGTACTATTTAGTGACTAGTGATCGACGCTTGTGTACAGACACTAACTGTCTGCGTCCACCAACAGAGCGTCGCGATGCCGTGCGGCGGCAGCTACTCGCCGCACCACCACCAGCTGCTGCAGCAGCTGGGCGCGCGCGGCAGCAGCAGCTCGGAGTCGGTGTCGTCGCACAGCGCGTCGCCGCCGCCGGGCGCGGGCGCGGGCGTGCCGGCGGCGCGGCGCGTGCGCACGCTGTACGCGTGCCTGGGCGAGAGCGAGGGCGAGCTGTCGTTCGAGCCCAACCAGATCATCACGAACGTGTCGCAGTCGGCGGAGCCGGGCTGGCTGCGCGGCACCCTCAACGGCAAGAGCGGGCTCGTGCCGCAGAACTACGTGGAGCCCCTGCCCTGATCCCGCCGCCCCGCCCCGAGCTGGACTCGCGTTGTTGACTCTTTTGTAACTGTTTATGTATATTTTGTACATTGTAAATACAGAGTTGTTTCTATTTTAACTATTTATACTATATTATACTTACGTTGTGAATTTTGTACCAAATATACTTTAGCGTATGTGAGATGTGAATTTGTATTATAGAATATAAAGTATTACTAATGAAACACGCGTTTGATTATTCCTCTTTATTAGTTTTATGTTACTCCCCCGAGGTGCGGACAGTACTGGGGCCGCACTCGGACGCTCCGACTTAACTAAACTTATCCATTATAAACACCTTCTACAATTATATTTTTATATTCCACATATAACGCCTGAGAACGTAACGTCAAAAGCGGCGTTCATTTACTTAGACAGAATATATTCATTATATTTCGTACAAGCAACAAGGTCTCCTCTTACACGAGCCGTGTCGAGGACATCTGCTGCGGGTGATGCATACTTAGTGTGGTTACAATTTAGCAAAACAAGCTGTCGTCGTGTATGTACACTTACAGTAACATGCGGATATATATTTGAAAGAAACAAACAGCAATTCGACCTGAGAGCTCAAGTTATGTGACTACTATATACATACATACACAGTGCGTACTTGTACTGTCAGCTCGCAAACATAGGTTGACGTCAGAATTTACAGAAGTGGCTCATTTCCGTCTCGAGTATAATTTTATAGAAAGATTGAGATCTTTGTGCAGAGAGCGGGCGACCGTCCGTCTGTCAAACAAATATCGAGTAGAAATACATTACGTAAGTTTCAATCGTTGTTATTTAGAGACATTTTACAAACAAATTACAAGCAAAGCGCACAAGTGTAAAAAACGTTCGGCCGCGGGACTCCTCATTAGCTGCGCCCCGCCTCCTCGTCCTCCTCCTCCACGTCGTTAGCCGCCCCCGCGCTCGCTCCCGCTCCCGCCCCCGCACCCGCCAGCCATTCCAGCCGCTGGCACTCGCTGGCGCGCACCACCCGCGCCAGCGCGGCGCACTTGTCCTGCAGCGAGCGCAGCCGCGCCGCGTGCTCCTCCGCCGCCTGCCGCGCCGAGCGCTTCAGCTCGCCCACGGCCGCGTCGCGCGCGCCCAACGCCGCCTCCAGCTCGTGCGCGCGCGCCGCCGCCGCCTCTGCGCGCGCCGTCGCGCTCTCCGCTTCCGCCTCGGCGCGCGCCAGCGCCGCCCGCAGAGCGCGCTCCTCCGCGGCCGCGCGCTCCGCCTCCGCGCCCGCCGCCGCGCCGCCCGCCGCGCGCACGGCCTCGCTCAGCCGCGCCTCGCGCTCCGCCAGCACCAGCAGCTCGCAGCGCAGCCGCCGCACGTGCTCGCCGCGCCGCTCCGCCGATAGCGCGGCGCGCGCCAGCGCCTCCACGTGGCGCGCCGCCTCGAAGGACTCGCCGCGCGAGCGCCGCAGCTCGGCGGCGTCGGCGGCGCGCTGCGCCTCGGCCTCGCGCAGGGCGGCCTCGGCGCGCAGGCGCGCGGCCGCCTCCTCGGCCAGCGCGGCCTCCAGACGCAGCTCGCGCTCGGAGGCGAGGGCGGGCGGCGCGGGCGCGGCGGGCGCGCGCTCCAGGCGGCGCAGCAGCTCGTCGCGCTCCAGCGTGGCAACGCGCAGGCGGTCGCGCAGCGCGGCGTTCTGCAGCTCCAGCGCGTGCGCCTGGCGGCAGCGGCCCAGCAGGCGGCGGTTGCGCTCGGCGTGCGCCTCGCGGCGCCAGCGCTCGTACATGAGCTGCGCGTGCACGAGCGCGAGCTGCTCGGCGAGGTCGGAGGCGGAGGCGGGCACGCGGCCGGAGTACAGCTCCGCGAGGTAGTTGTCGAGGCGCTCGCACGGAGGGACCGCCGTCTCTGTCCTCTCGTTGGAACTCTGTCGGATGTTGAGCGGATTTATTGTATGAAAACTCTCTGCAAACATTCTATATTAAGAACGGAATAAAAATATATTGTGATGTGCGCCGTATTGAACACGAAATTTTAATAATCGACAGAGAGAGAAAGATACAAAAATAAAGCTTGATAAGCTGCTGTCACTGAAGTAAACCTTACGTAGTAAAAACTATTTTTTAAGTAAAAGGGAAAAATGTATAAAAAATAAGTAAGACTTTTAATTAGGTTTTTGTTTGATTCTGCTCAGTTAGTCAGTACACTAACGTTAGCACGACGCGCCTGCTCTCTATGTATATGTTGCAGTTTCCAAGAAGTGCCTACAAACAGAACTCTGTTATAGGTTGTATTTTGTTGTGGTGTCAGATTAAACTAGTAAATAGTAATCGATACAACGTTTGATAAATGCAAACAATATGATAAAATATTTTTAAGTAGAGGTTGTGATATTACTTTGGAGTAGGTAGGTTGACGCTATCATCTAAAAATCATTGCTTTGGATTGGACGTAGAATTGGGATTACTAAATCGCTCCGAAAAATTGTCACGTATCACATGCACGTCGGTACAATCTTACGAGTGGAGAACTGACCTGTTTGCGTTCCTCGTCGGGAAGGTTGCGGTAGAAGTCAGCTATCAGGAACTCGTAGGGCGCCGGCCAGACGTCCACCGTCTGCACCGCCGCCGTCGCCGTGCGGCCGCCTCGCGCGCCTCGCGAGCACGAGGCCGAGCGCCGCGCCGCGCCCGCCCCCGCACCCGCCGCCCGCGAAGCCTGCCCGCCCTCCGCCGCGCGGCCGCCCTCCGCGGCGCGGGGGTCGCGCGCCACCGGCGTGCGCGCGTCCGCCCCGGCCCACGTGCGCTCGGCGCGCGCGCGCTCCGTCAGCTCCAGCACCTCGCGGTCCTCCACGTTGAGCGGCTCCAGGTCGGGCGCGGGCGCCGCGCGGCTCGGCTCCGGCCGCGCCACGGCGCCCGCGGGCGGCGGCCCCCCCGCAAACGGCACCGGCGACTCCGCCGCGCGCCGCTCCAGCGCCACGCGCGCCAGTCGCCCCGCGTAGCCCTCGCCGCCACCCGGCGCCGCCCCCGCGGGCGGCGACGTCTCCTTCCGCAGCGGCGACGGCGGCTGCGAGCGTCGGCCGATGGCGCGGACGGCCGCCGACTCGGCGGGGAAGCGAAACTGCGCCCTCGTCTCCTTGGCGGGCGTGTTCTCGGGCGTGGCTTCCACGGCCGCCTCGGGGGGCTCCGCTGCGTCGACTTCGGCCGGCAGTGGCGTGTTGGGCGCGGAGTCGGCGCCGCAGCGCTCGCCGAGCGGGAACCAGGGCTCGGCACCGGGGCGCAGCGCGGAGGCGGCGCGCGCGGCGTGCGCCCCGCTGCCGGGCGCGGGCGAGGGCGGGGCCGCCGGCACGGGGATGGCGGACGTGGCGCGCGCGGGCGGCCGCCGGGCCTCGGCCAGCACGTCCGGCGTCTCAAGGCGCGCCAAACGCGAGCAGTCGGCCTCGCGCTGCCGGGAGCCCGTCACGAGCGCGGGGTGCAGGCGCACGGAGCGCAGCAGCGGCGCCAGCCCGCGCTCCCAAAGCGCGCGTGCGCCGCCCACCGCGCACTCGGCGCGCAGCGTCTCGAGCAACGTGCAGGGGTGCGTGGCGTACAGCGCGTGGAAGAGCGCGAGCTGCGCCAGCTGCAAGTGGTCGCGCGCAGGCGGGGGCGGTGGCGGTTCCAGCGCCGCGGGGCGCAGCAGCGCGTCGGCCAGGTCGGGCCAGTGCTGCGCAGCCAGCGCGGGCTCCGCGGGCAGCAGCGCGGCCAGCGCGAGCAGCGCGTGCAACAGCGGCAGGGGGTCGCGCTCTAGGCGCGCCGCGCGCAGCAGGTCGCGCGCCAGCGGGTGCGCGGGCAGGCGGTGCAGCCAGGGCGGGCGGCGGGCCACGAGCGGCGCCAGCGCGGCCAGCGCGTGCAGGCGCGCGGGCCGCTCGGCGCGCAGCTGCTCGTGCAGCGCGTCCAGCAGGTGCCGTGCGTGCGCGTCGGGCGCGCGCGCCAGCAGCTCCAGCGCGCGCGCGGATCCAGTGCGCGCGTGGTACAGCAGAAGCGCGCGCGTGAGCCAGGACTCGCGCACGCTGTTGTAGAGCGCAGCTATGCTGTCGAGGGTCTCGCGCGCCTCCAGCAACGCGAACACCTCGCCCGACTCGCACGCCGCCAGCATCTCCGACCACCTTACCATTAATTTTAATAATTACATATTTTAAAAGATTATATGACATATCTGATAAGCAAATCAACAAATAATAAAAATCGTGGTTATGTTTATATCTATAAAGTACAAATACAAATACAAATATACTTTATTGCACAACAGCATAAACATAACATAATAATTATAAAGTAATTACAATCAAAAATAATATGATTTTAAATTTCCTTTTAGAGTGTATGAGCTCTACTTATATAAATATGAAATCTTGAATGTTTGTAGATGAGGGTCAATAAAATAACATAATTTGAATACAAAAGCCTTTTTAATCAATTTTTCATTTTATTTTGTACTATTTATTACCTATTTAAATGTATTAAAGTTATCCACATCATAACCAACATTTATTTTTCCTACTCTATTCCTTTCTATAATACACCCCCAATGCCAGCTTTATATGAAGCTAAATTAAATGTACAATAATGTTATTTAAATTTTTTAAACAAATTATTCAATAAAATGGTATTTTTGGTACATGAATGCTAATTCAAAAACAAGTATTAAAATTTTGCTCCACTACCTCAGTGAACATAAACTCTATGGCTACAAACTGATAGAGGACTATTATTCTGATCCAATGATTCTCTCGCAGAAAACAAACACTTGTTATAAGAGTGTATTAATGTGTACAAATACCCAAACTTGTGTTACATCTATTCTATGATTATGATCACTGTTGTGAGAAAATATAGTGCAATATCATACCAATTAGCAGTTCGGAGAGAATTTCCTTCGTTTATCGCAGCTGGTGGAATTTTGATAAGAACTTGTTAGCTCACGTTAGAGATTGTAACTTCACTTGTAGGACTACCTACTATATAAAATTTGTTCAATAATAATTTAGTAATTGTACCACATAAAGACCGATATATTTGACATTGACATAATATTTTTCTTTTTTATTTTCGTTCACATTTCACAAATAGACAGCTCAGCTGTTAAACTTTATGGCACTTACCATGGACAATATTATTTTAACGAGAAAGACAAAGTATAACAAAATATATTTAACTATAAGTTACTAAATATGAATTAAATTTAAAGTGTACAATAAGAGAGCGTTACACAATATATATTTGTGACAAATAATTAATCTGAGAACTATAACAAAATATTTTGGATCACGTATTCTTAAAGTATGAGTCTAATCTAATTTATAAGTATTAATATAGTTACGATATTTTTATACATGATACTATAACATAATAGCGTCATCATTTTTATATTATTTTTATTGGAAGGTAGAGCATAATGATACGTGTTTTTTTATAAATACAAGCGGAGAAAATAGCCGGCTAGTAGGCGCCTTCCATCAAATGCTTTAAATCTTAAATATAAATTAGGAAAAATAAATATGACTTAGAAATAAATAATAAACTTCCACCATTGGTTCAAAATATCGGCGACTAAGGTTTCAGAGTAAAAAATCTCCCCATTATGGTCCAAATAATTAAATATCTTGTATTTTTCTACCTTCACGAGATTATCAATTACAGCGTGGCGCACCGCTCTGTCTTGTAGCGCTACATTTATATATATTATTATTTGTTACCTGTAGTATATGTCAAAATTATAACCTTAAACAATTTTAAATTGTTTTTCAATAGCAGTGTAAAATGTGATGAAACAGAATGTTATTGAGAATTACACAAAAATATATGTAATTTAAGTATTTTCGAGCTAAATTCATTATTAAGTACTAAAATGTTAAGAGCAATAACGAGTATTTACATCGAGGGTCAATCAATATCTCGAAGAGATGTTTTCAAACTGTTTCGTAAGTGCTAAAATGTTCCTTCTCGCTGATAATTACTTATAATAAACATAGCGCCAAAAACACAAGTTTAACTGATGATTATGATATATTAGTTTATTTATGGACAGCTTTTTATTGATTTATTATATCTCTCTAGGTGTATGTACTTATTCAGCTGCTGCAAAAGGGGAACAGGTAAGTAATCATATGTTCTCTTTACAATCCACTTCAAATCTTTACAACTATAAGTTAATGTTAACTGTTTATTTTTATCAAGTTATAATTATTACTTTGTCTATACAAGCGTACAAGGAAATTGAGGAAATATAAAACGGTAATGCAATTTCTTTATTATTGTAAAAATAATTATTATTTTAAAAATCGGCTAACTTTTATGATTACTGTAGCTCACTCCATTACTCTTACCTAATGTAGTAACTTTTAAGAGGTCTGTAAACACTAATTGTACTGTAAATTTTTTAAAATATTTTTATTTCTAAAATGGAATTGTTATCAAACAACATAAAACAATTATAAATATTATAGCAGCAAATTGTTTTATCTTATTTAGTATTTTTTTGTAAAAATAGTATTTTCCTTAATAGTGTTCAATTTATACTACTGTACCATGTTAAATAAAATATAAATTCTATTTATTAGAAATTAAAATTGTTAAATGAAAATGTGATTAATTTACAGACTGTCCTGAGTAAGAACAATAAGAATAATGTTGATGACAACAGTGCAGCAAACTGTAGGGATGATAGTGGTGTGGTTGACGGAGGAGGTGTCCATCATCCTTCCACTACCCCACCTCCTCTGCCTCCTCCTCCTCCCCCTCCCCCTAAGTCACCCTACACATGGTCTGCATTGGCTGCCATTGCACTGACAGCATCACTAGGAGGTGTGAGTATAATATTCAAAATCAAAATCATTTATTCATGTAGTTATCACAGATACACCTATGCACATCAATTTTTTAACTACTACAGTTTTGGAAAGGTGCTTTGTCATAGAGGAGAAGAAATGGCGAAAATAACTCCTCAGCACATAAAAAAACAATTTAATAAAAAATAAAGGTATAATAAGTATTGCCTAGCCTGAGCAGAACTGGTTGCAAAACTGATCTATATTACACTATATTCTGTTTTTATTAATTTTATCCATTGCAGTGGCTGTTATAAAAAAAATTTTATTAGATTGGACTAAACTGTTTAAACTAACTGTAAAAGTTAAATTTTTCAATTGTATTTAAGAATCACTTGCGCTATTGCCTAGATTTGTATTGCGACAAAAAAAATGTGAGGGTGTACCAGCTAATTGATAATTATTATGCTTAAACAATATTTTATAATATAGCCCTCGCTACCGTCACGTGCTAATGTATAGTAAAAACTTGTGCAGGCGTACTACTACCGCAAGATGAGCGATGACGCTGCTGTTAAAGTTGCGCACGAACCTCCAAGTAAGTCAACTAGTTTGCATATTTTTATTTCAAAAGTGACTAACTCTTTTTGTTTCATTAATTTTATTTTTCACAACCATTTTTAATATTGTTATTATTGGCAATAAGATAGACATCAATTGTCTCCAAACCAAAAAGTGTAGAGATGAGAGGTAGTAATCTGTGTGTAGTTTAAAGCATACTTGTTAAATCTATTGAGATGCTGCGAGCAATGACACTACCTGGCGTGCTGTCCTGGAGTCAATATCTGTCTACCCAATTGACTATGATTTGATAATTAACCAAGCAGTGCTTGATTTTTGAATTTCTTTTACTATTAAAATTCAAGGAAGGCATTATAATTAATTGTTATTTCACAAACGAATGCAAACGTTTACGATTTAGCCATACTGAATGCCATTAGGTCGTAACTTACTTCAACTTTATAAGTGCTTAATTAAAGTTTAATTTTGTAACAATACGAAGGCGAGGACAAGAGTCGTGAGCGGATCGGCGACGGCGAGGAGAGCGAGGAGCCCATCCCCGCCAGCGCCGACGAGCTGCCGGCGCATGTGCAGTACCTGCTGGTGGGCGGCGGCACCGCGTCCTTCGCCGCCATGCGCGCCATCCGCAGCGCGCGCCCCGACGCCGCCGTGCTCATCGCCGCCGCCGAGCGCGCGCTGCCCTACATGCGGCCGCCGCTCAGCAAGGAGCTGTGGCGCGAGCGCGACCTCGCCGCGCTCGCCGCGACCCCCGACGCGCTGGCCTTCCGCCAGTGGAACGGCCGCCGCCGCCCGCTCGCCTACGAGCCCGCCGCCTTCTACGCGCCGCCCGGCGCCGCCCTCGCGCGCGGCTGGCGCGTGGCGCGCCTCGACCTGGCGCGCCGCTCCGCCGAGCTGCGCGCCGGCGCGCGCTCGCACACGCTCACCTACGACAAGCTGCTGCTGGCCACGGGCGCGCGCCCGCGCCGCCTGCCCGCGCTGCGCGCCGCCGCCGCCGCGGGCCGCGCGCTGGCGCTGCGCGACGTGCGCGACGCGCGCCGCCTGGCCACCGCGCTGGACGCGCCCGGCGCCGCCACCGTGGCGCTGGTGGGCGGCGGCCTGCTGGCCTGCGAGCTGGCGGCCGCGCTGGCCGAGCGCCTGCGCGGCTCCGGCAAGCGCGTGCTGCTGCTGTGCCGCGAGGAGGCGCCGCTCGCGCGCCTGCTGCCCGCCTACCTGGCGCGGGACGCGGCGCGGCGCCTGGAGGCGGCGGGCGTGCGGCTGCGGCGCGGCGAGGTGGCGGCCAGCGAGCTGGACGCGGCGGGCCGCGTGCGCCTGCGGCTGGCGGACGGCGAGCTCGTGACGGCCGACCTGGTGGTGGAGTGCGCGGGCAGCGAGCCGGCCGCGGAGCTGGCGGCGGCGGCGGGCCTGGAGCTGCACGAGGCGCTGGGCGGCGTGCTGGTCAACGCGGAGCTGCAGGCGCGCTCCGGCGTGTACGCGGCGGGCGACGTGGCCTGCTTCTACGACGAGGCGCTGGGGCGGCGCCGCGTGGAGCACCACGACCACGCCGTGGTGACGGGCCGCCTCGCCGGCGAGAACATGGCCGCCGTGGCGCCGCCCAAGGTGTACGCGCACCAGAGCATGTTCTGGAGCGACGTCGGCTCGCAGTTCGGCTACGAGGTTATTGATGTGCAGTTTGTTTCGTACCTACTACGTTTTGTGAATTGGCTCACAGTTGACATTTGCTGTATTGTTGCAGGCAATAGGTATCATAGACTCAAGACTGCCGACGGTGGGCGTGTTCTCCGCCGACGCGGTCGGGAAGGAGGCCGTCGAGGTGCGGGAGGCGGCGCTGGACGTCGGTGACTCTCTCGACGTGACGAGCGCGACTGGCGTGGCGGCGCTGGAGGCGCCCAGTGAGGCGGCCGCGGGAGCGGAGAGGTCGGCGGCGGGCGCGGAGAGGTCAACGGTGGAGGCGAAGAGGTCGGAGACCAGGGCGGCCGAGGTGCCGAGCGACGTGCCGAAGCGCTACGAGCGCGGCGTGGTGTTCTACTTGCGCGACAACCGCGTGGTGGGGGTGCTGCTGTGGAACTTGTTCAACCGGATGCAGGTCGCGCGACAGGTACACGATTTAATTGGGTCATCCTCTTGATTGGTATCATCGGTCACTAACTAGTCTGCCAGGCGATAGCCCATCTAGTAGTCTTGCAGTATCGAATACAACGTCACGATATGTTCTCATACGTACATATTTTGCAGGTGTTGGCGAAGGGCGAATTCGAAGACCTTTTTGAAGTGGCGAAACTTTTTTCACCGCACGAAGAAGATTAATACCTCGCATTTACTTAATTATTATTTGTATATATTATTTAGAGTAATAAAACGTAAATACTATTTGTCATTACTTTTAATCTATGTGATGCTACCGTGTTCTTATTTATGATACAAGATTAATGAGAGTGATACATATGTGAAAAGCATTAGAACTATTTATGAAGCGACAATAAACAGTATTCTACTTCAGTAGGTCACAAGTCACAACCCACACAACTGTACTACGCACACACACACACACACACAAGCACACAACGAAATTGTAATTATAAAAATGTAATAAATAACATTAACCAAGCCTATACTAAACCTCTTTTGATTAAAATTGTTCTAACTTGAATATTTAAAAGCTTAAGAGCAAGTTCAAATACAGACGGGTCCTGGAGATGATTACGATCGTTGACGAAGTAGACTTACCGAAGTCGTATCATAATTAGATCCACATTAGCAGGCACCACTTGCACTAACGTAAATCTTAAAGCAGAATGCTTTGTAATATAATGATAACGTTTGCAAAGCTTTCAATTCAAGTTTTTGTTTTTTTGGAAAGATTACAAATTTGTTGACCATCGAAAAGTACAATAAGTCCGGTTTTGATAAATTGTTGACAAAAATACCTTAAAAGGCATACCATAGTTTCAGTTAGAGAGAGTATGAAGTAATTTTGATTTAATTTAAGTTTGTCATCTAAGTAATTAAGGAAACTATTACAACACTCAATCTCTACTGCAATCTATTATGTGTTGATATTTATAATGTACGTAGTGTTTTTGTAGTGTAATTCCCCCTCTTTTAGATTATTTATTATGGATAATTAAAAACAGCAAAATATGCGCGGACACGTGTAATTCACATTAAAAATAATACAATTTAAATGGGCTGGTAGTTGGTACACCCATAAAAAATACTAAGGTAAATCTAGACAAATTTGCATATTAAGTTGATTAGGTAAGCTCTCAAATTATATCAGGTGCTAGGCCTGAACCAGGTCGTTACAAGCTCGCCTTTCAACACATTATTTAAACAAGGGACATATCTTACTAAAAGATCTTCGGATGACATCACCTGAAGTCTTGATATCTGCCACACGAACTTGCTCCGAGATGAACAGCTACATTTCCGTCAATTTTCCACTTCAACGGTGGAAGGTTTTCGTCCTTAATTACAAGTAAATTATTATGTTATGTTATTATTAACTATTATGTTATTATTAGATTTTAGTGTTGAATTGTTTGAGCGCCATTTTATTAGCTCCTGTAGTTCACTGATGTATTCTTTGGTCCAAAAGTGTTGTCGGTGATGCTCTAATCTTTGAAACCTGCTCAAATAACTGGCAGAATTGTCTTGATAGTTAAATTGTCAATTAGAAATCGTCTGGGTGTTAACGGCATCAAGTCACATCAAGACATCAATCACTGGAAAAGGGAGTGAGTGGTCGAAAGTTGAGAATAGTTTCTATTTGCGTTAGGACAGTGGTCAGTTCCTCATACACTAAATTACAATTTCTAAATACTGTGTTTAATTGAAACTTTACAGAGTTTACGCCAGCTTCCCAGAGTCCCCCAAAGTAAGAGAAAGGGGGACAAAAGTGAAAATTAACACGAATTCTATATGAATTGCCTTAGTTTTAAAATAAACGAAAATCGTAATATAACCTTTAACAATTGCAACCTAGGCCTTGGCGACTTGCTAAGAAAGAAGGACCTGCCTAAACTATGCCTACGCATTCGAACGAATAACCACCTTGATTTACACGTTGAGTTGGCAAATTTCCCATTAATGGGAGTTAAAATTTTACTTCTCATACGAGTACATCTAGTTTGCTGTTCAAAGGTATAGGTTTGCCTTGAAGTAACAACTTACACTCAGGAAAGGATTTTAATTGAACAATCTTTATTAATATGTTTAAAGCATTTTGCAATTCCAAAGTAGTTAAATAAGAAGTTTTAGTGTATTTACCCTAACATAAATTTATGAACCTAATAACATAATCCACAGAACGTTGCATACGACGTATATTAGAAAAGCGATTAAAATCTATCAACGCGTCTTGATTATATATATAGCATGCAAATGCGATATAGCATGCAAAGAAATTTCAGGGAGATTTTCAATATTCGCCTCATTTTCTGATTTTCCGAAGATAACCAGGGCCGCATCACCACTGCTCAAGATTTGGCAAATCAATAATATCAACTCCACGTGACATGTAATCGGCTGGATTTTGATCCGTAGGAACATGTCTCCACGAAAAATTTACAGTTTTTTCTAATATTTCAATGGCGCGATTGCGAACAAACTGTTAAAGTTTAGTGGGTAACATGTGAAGCTAATCCAGCACGATAGTTGAGTCAGTCCAAAATGTGGTGTGACTGATCTTTACACGAACTGACGAAATAGCCTTTTCATATAAACGTACACCTAATAACGCACCGAATAGCTCTAATCTAGGAATAGTGGTAGGCTTTAATGGTGCAACCTTACTTTTGAATATTAATAAACTATTTAAATGTTCGCCGCGTTTATTTACACTTTTAAAGTAAAGGCAGGCGCCATAGGCATATTGCGATACATCAGACAACACATGAAGTTCGAAACATGAAAAATCATCACATACTATCCGACGCGGGACGCGTAAATTGAAAAGATTTTTAAATAAACCATACTGTATAGTGTAGGGTGTTCAGCAGTTGTGGAAGCGTGCTGAGGGGGGTTTTATATTAATTATTTACTTTCTATGGAGGATTCACTGAATCAGTCCACTTCTGTCTAGTCTGCAGAGTGTATAGGTACTCTAACTGCCACCGCGACCAAAAATGTTGGGTTATCTGTTGCACTACTTGAAAACGGGTTAAACGATTATTTTTTACATTATTATATTGATACTCCGGCAAAGCACTAAGAGGTTGGCCAATCAAAAAATGACCAGGCGTCAAAACTTCTTAGATCGTTAGGGTGTAGTGTGGTGTAGTGTGGTAGCCTGCGGCATTACTTAAGTGCATGTATTAGAATAAATCAGAACCTGGTGACAACAAGACGTGTTTAATTAATCCCAACCTTACATGGCGACCCTGCCAGTCTGTCTGCTTTCATGTCTCTGTAGAGTTCCAAAAATTTATTCTCAAAAATGAAATTCAATTTGATTTACATGAGAACAGAGAACAATTCGCATCGTCTTACAAAATATGAATATTCGGTTCCCTTCAAATTTGGAACAATTTTATATAGTGTAAAAAAATAATTATAAAATGTAGGTTCAATTCTTTGTATTATTTTTTCTATAGATAAATACTAACGTAAGTCTATATGTCTACAGTCTACACTACAGGCACTAGTGAAATACTTTTAAGAAAAGTTTGAAAAGAAAAATATTTAGCGATCAAATGATTTTCGTAAAATTAAAGGATGTTAATCATAAAATAAATATGAAAAAAAAATTATTCAAAGACATGTAGTTATACTAAGTAATATAAATTTAACGACAAGTATCTCAATTTTAAATTGCCAAAATTATTAATTTACTATTCATTAATACTAACATTTTTAACACAAAAAACGCCTTAACATAATGGATTTGAAATAGAGCTGATCTTTAATGTATATAAAGCTAGTTTAATGTCTTAATTACTGTTGAGTATCGATTTAAACATCAAATCGTATCTCATTTATTGACGCAGCCAGATGTTTAGTGGAAAATTACTTTTTTCCAACTTATGTTTACAGCAAAGCAATAGTGTTTACTTTACGCAGCATGTAGATAATGAGTTTAATGACAATTTATTTAATAGAATAAACACGAGCGTGCGGTCACGCGTGTGGAACATTCATTTTTACATTTCTATAACCTATCTCAATAGAGACAATATCCAGAGACAAAAGAGTTCTATATTTATTTAGTTTAAGTAAAGAGCAACAGATGTCGCTAGCTTGGAGGTAAATAAAAGACCAATAGTTTAAGATTTATTTCAGTAAATAATGTAAATAGCGAACATATGGTTTTGTTTTGACTATATGTGTATACAGCAAAGGAAATCCCTAGAATTTTGACTCAATATATCATATTTAACAAGTAATTTATATGTAGAATATAAATTACTTGTTAAATATGATATATTGAGTCAAAATTCTAGGGATTTCAAAATTCTAGGGATTTATAAGACATTTTATCAATTTATCTTATTATTACAATCATTTTCTTCCACTGACAAATTACAAGAAAAATTAAATGCAATATTTTGAAACAAAATTTTGTTTTTTTTCTTTTCTTTTTTTTTAAATAAAATTATCATTATTACTTATATATTTTACAATAACATGGTTTGCTTAATATTAATTTTTTTTAATAATATAATTTATTTTACACACATGGAGAGTGCTAAAAGTATAAATTATATCAAATAGAGCGAATAACAACTGGACAAATGCTAATAATAATTATATTCTGTTGTAAGTCTTCCTTCCGCGTTATGTACAGATGTAATGACTGATTAAAGTAATTTTGTATCTTGTGACTCATGTAAATGCATAGTATGTATACATGAAAACCTGAAAATAAAAGAAACAATCATTATAAACTAAAAATAATTAATTTTTATTATATATATATCTATATTATGTTCTTTTTTCATTTTTAAAGACACTTTATCACAGTGGTCTTGTGCGAGACATTACATTATTTATAATTAACTAAGTTTGATCTATAAGTAATATATTAGTCAATTCATTATTCTATATTCATAACACTATTTACAGTTTATATAAAAACTGAAAATATAACAATCCTAAATCACTA